>CM063190.1:46472500-46665000 GCA_031835075.1 Saguinus oedipus
TATGTGTGTATGTATATATGTATATGTGTCTTTATGTGTGTATATATATATTTTTATATGTGTATGTATATATGTGTATGTGTCTGTATGTGTGTGTGTATATATATAGTTATATGTGTCTGTGTGTGTGTGTATATATATATTTATATGTGTATGTGTCTGTATGTGTGTGTGTATATATATTTTTATATGTGTATGTGTCTGTATGTGTGTGTGTGTGTGTGTGTGTGTGTGTGTGTATATATATATTTTTTTGAGTCAAAGTCTTGCTCTCCACCCAGGCTGGAGTGCAATGGTACAATCTCGCCTCACAGTAACCTCTGCTTCCCTGGCTTAAATGATCCTCCTGCCTCAGCCTCCCAAGTAGCTGGGACTACAGGCACACTGTCATGCCTGGCTAACTTTTGTATTTTTGGTAGAAAAAGGGTTTTGCCATGTTGCCCTTGCTGGTCTTGAACTCCTGAGATCAAGCGATCTGCCTGCCTTGGCCTCCCAAAGTGCTGGGATTACAGGTGTGAGCCATCATGCCTGACCCAAATGTCACATTTTATTTTCTTGATTCATTCTTCAGTTTTTAAAATAATTAATAATCATGAAAGGAAAATACATTTCTATTTTAAAGATATTCAAAATCGGTAAAATGTTTCAGGTATGAACTACAATTTTTATTTAGCAACAATAAAATTACACCTTGCAGTTCATTCTGTTTCACTATTTTTCAATTTTAAGCAGACATAAAACATTCCAAAATGTCACATGGAAAGACAGAAGTGAAGTATCTCAAGTTCTTTCTTTCTTTTTTTCTTTTTAACTTTTACAATTGCTACACTTTCCTAGTTAATTTCAAATCTACTTTTTGAAGACAGGAACATGTGTTCCAAGGGCTGAAGACATGAACTGCAGCAGAAGAGAGGTTTGATGATTCCACACGAGTATAGACGTTTACACTTTCATCCTCCCTGCAGAGAGTGCATCGTTTTACTGTCTGCGTGTGGGTGAACTGCTGCACCCAGCCTTGCCCTTGCTGTGCCAATGCCCCGTACATTTTCACGCAGCCTGCGCACCATGTATCTAGTTACCCATAGTTGCTTGCGGACCACGTCCTTCCCATTACTCTGGCTCTTCCCAGGGCTTTGTCCTACGACTCCTCTGTGTCTAGCGTGCCTGAGTTTGTTCCCACTAACTTTAGATGGGACCAGAGTCCAGCGTTGGCCATTCTGTAAGTTGTACGACTTTTCTGACCGTGCAGAAAGGGCCTCTCTTTAATAAAACTGTCTGTTTTCTTACTGCTCTCAGGTGGGTCAGCTAAAATAGAAGTTTTTTTGTTTTTGTTTTTTTTTGAAGACATAATTGAAAGCTTTAAGAAGCGGCCAACATATCCCACATCCTACCTGATAGGTTTTTACAAAGTGCTCTAAATTTTCCAGCCGTAGGAGGCACATTGATGAATCCCATGAGACAATGGGAAACACTCCACCCAGTTGCTTTGCTGCCTCCTGAGAGGGTTGCCATCTTCCCTCTAGAGAAAGAGGAAGGTGCTGGCAAACTCAGTTCAGCAAATTCCGCATTTTAAGGCCCGTGATTTTAAATACCCCATGAGTATTTACCAGGACAGCAAATGGAAAAGAGATTAACTCAGAGGAGTTTTGATAATAGCTAGGACATGAAGAAAACCGGTTGAGAGCCACAGTGTGGACAAGGACAGCGAGGCCTGGCTAGAGCAAGACAGCTCAGGAGGGCTGATAATGTAGTCCCTTTTCAAACCAATCCTCTTTAGATGTTCATTCAACAGTTATTTAGTGGGAGAGAAATATTTTTAAATTTCCATTTGAGGTTCCTGTTTAGTGTGATGAGAGCACGACTGAATTATATTTTAGCTGCATGAAAATTCTCGTGTAGGGACTGCATTAACTGCCACTATACAGACAATGTATTCTATTGATGTTTTCTTGCCTACTTATTAATAGGTGCCCTGGGCATCTGCACAGCTGGCGCGCTCCTTAATCCAAAGTTTGATCAGGACAAAGGAAAAAAAATAATTAGAAGCTCAGGGTGAGAGAGTGTGATAAAGCCTGGTGGGGTATGGGTTATTGCCTTGGTTTTTGTTTCTGTTCATTTTTTCTTGATTCTTTTTGTTATTTTAACTCTTATGTGCTACTTGTTTTGCAACTGTACACTTTATTTATTTATTTATTTTTATTTTTTGAGATGGAGTCTCACTCTGTCACCCAGGCTGGAGTGCGGTGGGTGTGATCTCGGCTCACTGCAATCTCCGCCTCCCAGGTGCAAGTGATTCACGTGCCTCAGCCTCCCCAGTAGCTGGGATTACAGAAACTCGCCACCATGCGTGGCTAATTTTCATATTTTTAGTAAAGACAGAGTTACACCATGTTGGCCAGGCTGTTCTCGAACTTCTGACCTCAGGTGATCCATGCGGCTCAGCCTCCCAGAGTTCTGGGATTACAGGTGTGAGCCACTGCGCCCGGCCGGAACTATACCCTTTATGAACCAAAGCTGCCGGTTCCATGCCAACTGTTAAGTATACGGAAAAATTCTGCAACCTGAACATAGTTTTTTAAAACCAAATTATTTTGAGGTTCTTTTAGATGTATGCTGCAGTAATTTAGGTTTGCTATCCCCAGAATTAATTTCACGTGCTCCCTCAGCCAGTTGCCATGTCTAAGCCAATTCAGCCATCCATAGCCCCTTGGGTGAAAAGGAGATAGGACCATTTTGAAGAAGGATACTACAGTGCTGCAACAAAAAAATAGTTTACGTCTTCCTACAGCCCTTCTAAAAAGGATCTACATTCATTTACTAGACTGCTTGTACATAGGAAAAAGGAAAAACCCATAATTTTAGGAAATGATGATACTGGCTCTGTTAATAGGTTGAATAATGTCCCTGCACATTCATTTCTGCTTGGAGCCTCAGAATGTGACCTATATGGAAATAGAGTCTTTACAGATGTTATTTTAAAGTAAGGATCAGGATGAGATCATACTGGATTAGCGGAGGATCCCGATCTATGAAAACACTCATTTATGAGGTGAGAGTCAGGAAGAAGGCCGTGTGTGGATGGAGCCAAGTCTGGAGTGATACAGCCGTAAGCTTCCAGGAGCTGCCAAGAGCCACCAGGAGCCAGCAGAAGCCAGAAGATCCTCCCCTACAGCATTTGTGGGGAGAGTAGCCCTGCCAACACCTTAATTTTAGACTTCTGGTCTCCAGAGCTACGAGAGAATATATTTCTGTTGTTTAAAACCACCAAATGTGTGGTAATTTCTTATGGCAGCCCTAGGAAATTAATACAGGTTCTAACTTGATGCTAATCCCCAAGGACCCAAAAGCCCACTGGGGGAGTATGGAGATCAAGTAAACAAATGACATTTTGGCTTAAGTCCATCCCACAGTGAGCCCAACAGGTCCATGGACCCACGTATGGTCATTTTCCAAGTTCCTAAATGTGTAATTGGAATACACACCCTAGTTAACTGACAGAATATCCACGTTGGCTTCCTGACCCATGCAGTTGTGGCTGTCATGGTAGGAACAGCTAAGCAGAGCATCTTGGAGAATTCTCTCCTGATCAGAATAGTAAACCCAAACCAATACTCCAACCCTGCAGACAACTGCCAGTTTTAGTAATGCCATCCGGAACTGGGAAGGTCCCAAGGCAGTAATCACTATCCCTTCCCCATTTAACTCACCTGTTGGGATTGTGCAGGAGGTAGATACATTTTGGAGAATGACTATAGGTTATTATAAATTAATCATGGGTTTTTTTTGCAGCTATTTTTCCCAATTTGGTATATACAATGGGGCAAATCATCTCAGACCTTGGCTCCCAACATACAGCTATTGATCTGGTGAGTGTTTTTCTCTCTAAATCAGTTTAAAAGACCCACCAGCAATGGTTTGTTTTCAATTAGGAAGGATTTGCCTCAGGGTTATATCAACTCTTGCTTTCTGCAATCATCCAGGCTGAAGACACCTTAGTCACCTTATCATGCCTTGTAACATTCTGAGGCTCCATTAATTGATAATTTGCTAATTGGGCCTGAGGAGCAGGAGACAGCAAGGACCACAGACAGTAGCTAAACATATGTGTGCTATGCAGTAGCATGATAAAAACCGCATGAAAATGCAGGGGATTTTTACGGCTCTTAGGGGCAATATGCACCTAATTGTGTGGGCCACTACAAGCTGTTTACTGAATAACCCAAAGGCTGCCAGTTTTGAACGGGGGGTCAAAACGAGAGAAGGTTCTACAGCAATTTGTGGTCCTGTGACCTGGCGGATCAAGTGATGCTCAAAGTATCCATGGCAAATAGGGACAGTTCTGGCAACTTCCAACAAGAGAAGCACAGGGCAGGCTCTAGAACTTGTGGGCAAAGCTGTGTTCTCTTCTTCAGATGACAATTCTCATCCCATGAAACAATTCCTTACTTGCTCTTGCACCCTGCTAGAGGCAACAAGTGACAGCGTAAACGGATGCGTCTTGTGGACTGGGTGGTATCTGGTCCAGCAGGTTCTGAGTTGGGAGCGTGCTCCGCACTAATCCATCACCACATGAAAATCATATGAGACGGGACTCAGGAAGATCCTAAAGACACAAGCGAGTGTCATGAGCAATGCCCTAGACTCACACAGCCCCAGCCCTGTGCCACTGCCTCCGGTTCCTCAGTACAGACCTTATGGTGCCATCGGGAGTGTTTTTTTAATCAGCTGACTGAGGGAGAAAAACTCATATTTAGTTTACAAATGGTTCCAGAAGTAGACTGCTGCAGCATTACAGCCCCAATCAGGTGCATGGGAGACAGTGGTAAAGATAAATTCTTCCAGTGGGCAGGACTGAACCGCCCTGCGAGGACCCCAAACAGGCAGTCATGCACACAGAGCGGGTGGATGGTCAGACAACTGGAAAGAACAGGACTGGAAGATGGGTGACTGGAGGACTGGAAAATGGCAGAGGGATGGACATCTTGAAGTGGGCATGGGATATGAGGATATTTGTTTCCCTTGTGTGTCCTCACTGCAGAGAAGGCCATCAAAAAATTGAAGTGATGGGCCGGGCACGGTGGCTCACGCCTGTCATCCCAGCACTTTGGGAGGCCAAAGCAGGTGGATCACGAGGTCAAGAGATCGAGACCATCCTGGTCAACACTCTACTAAAAATACAAAAAATTAGCCGGGCATGGTGGCGCGTGCCTGTAATCCCAGCTACTCAGGAGGCTGAGGCAGGAGAATTGCCTGATCCCGGGAGGCGGAGGTTGCGGTGAGCCGAGATCGCGCCATTGCACTCCAGCCTGGGTAACAAGAGCAAAACTCCGTCTCAAAAAAAAAAAAAAAAAAATCAAAGTGATGGGGAGTATTCTGTAGCTCTCACACACTCCAGTCCTTATTTAATGGGTCCATGCCCTGAGTAGTTCTGGGCTCAAGTGTACGTAATATGGCGACTGCCATCGTTCAGTGCCTCATTCACCAAGAGCAGGGACCAATGTAGAGTTCCTGGGGGGACCCAGAAGCCAGCTGGTGATGAGTTTGTTACATTCAATCCTTTCCATTAGTGGAGACGCAAAAGAAGAAAAGAGAAAATCAGTGAAACCGAAGTGAAAGAAATGGCCTCATGTTGCATTCTCTCCCAAAAGGAAGAAAACACACCTGGTCTGCCCACTTTGGGTTTTGGAGGCAACACGTTTCACACCTAGAAATGTTGCTCCACTCAACGTTCAAGGTGACACCAAAGGTTTCCAGTTTTTGGAAAAGACTCTGCCGCAAGTCCAGGCCTTGCTGCAATCAACCCTGTCACCTGGGCCACATAGTCCATCAGATCCTGTGTTACTGCAGGTATCACAGGTAAGGAAACATGCAGCAAAAAGCTTAGGGCAAGCTCCAGAAAGAATCACCCTGTGCGGCCCTCTAAGATTCTGGAGTAAGTTCATGCCGTCTGCGTCAGAAAGGGTGGGCCCTTTGAGAAACAGCTCTTGGTGTGTGACGAGCAGGCACGGAGCACGTGATCATGAAACACCAAGTGACTGATTCTGGGACTGTTAACTTTGAGCCGGGTCTGTCACTCCACCAAGTCGTAGAGTCAGGTAGTCTCAGCAAAGCATCCTAAGTCGCAGTGGGACATTCAGGATTGAGCGCAGGCAGGACCTGAGGGTGTGAGACAGTGCGTGACCAGGTAGCCTAGAGCCGCATGTCACCCGCCACAGTTGCTCTGAATTGTGTGTGATCCTATGGGAGTTCGCACTGGACCAGCTGAAAGACCCGCCCACGTTTAGCTTATAAACTGGTGAGTTTTCTTTGTGGCTGTTTTAAAGGGTGGCCTGGGAAAGGGAAAATCTTCCCAATGGGTGGTCCAGAGAGCAGTATCCCTGGCCATCTAGTTTGTGTGGAAGAAGGCATTCAAGGTAAGAGTACCTACAGATTCCAGAGGGTGGATCCAATCAGGGGCTTAGAAGGAGAAAAAAGACTAAATGACTGAAGACAAGGAGGCCTGGGGCCAGGCCGTGCGGCTGGATGTAGACGTGGGCACATGCTCAGAAACTGTATATCACACATTACTGCCTGCACTTGTACGGCCCCAACGGTGAGTGCCTATCAATTTTACACCCTAGGCACCTCTCTTCTTCCACCCTGCTCCTAATCCTGCCAAAACAAAAAAAACCTATTGTCTATACCCACCCCGATTCAAGTAAAAGGGTATAGATCCAACCCCTCAACAGGTGGAATATGAAAGAAGGTTAAATTGGTCACATAGACCCCATGCTTAACATGGGTGCTTGGTGGCCAATGCCAGTATTTTTCTGGAAACGACATACAGAGACGCTTCCGTTTTATCTCTAAGTGAACAAATGGGCCCTGAATGAAATCATGCTATTCTCCAAACAGAAAAATTTGTAGTGGCTCAAACCCAAGTCATAGTAAAGTCTCCCCCAACTACCATTTTAACTTAGACTAATATTAGATGAATTTGTAGGATTATGGAACACATACTCCTCTGCAGTTCAGTTTACTATTTAAATTTAAATTTCATAAATGGAATTTATGAAATTTTCATAAATCAGTTGAAAGTATTACTGACTAAAAGTATTTCAGGCCGGGTATGGTGGCTTACGCCTACAATCCCAGCAGTTGAAGAGGCCGAGGTGTGCGGATCACTTGAGGTCAGGAGTTCAAGACCAGCCTGGTCAACATGGCGAAACCCTGCCTCTACTGAAAATACAAAAAATTATCCAACATGTTAATGTGCAGCTGTAATCCCAGCTACTTGGGAGGCTGAGGCAGGTTAATCCCTTGAACCTAGGAAGCGCAGGTCGCAGTTAGTTGAGATCATGCCACTGCACTCCAGCCTGGGTGACAGAATGAGACTCCATCTCAAAAAAGTAAATAAACAAGCAAATAAATAAATATTTCAGTGTACTCACTTTGAGAATTTCTTAGGTGCTATTCTTGATAAGATCAACATAGATCATCCTGAATTTGACATTTATGATTTTAAAAAAATGTGCTTCTGTTTTGTTTTGTTTTTGAGATAGGGTTTCCCTTTGTTGCCCAGGCTGGAGTGCAGTGGCACAATCACAGCTCACTGCAGCCTTGACCTCCTGGGCTCAGACGATCCACCTCAGCTTCCAGGATAGCTGGGACTACAAGTGTGTGCCACCACACCTGGCTAAATTTTTGTAATTTTTTTTTTTTTTGGCAGAGATTGGGTTTCACCATATTGCGCCAGCCAGTCTCAAACACTTGGGCTCAAGCAATTCGCCCACCTTGGACTTGCAAAATTCTGGGATTACAGCTGCGAACTACTGTGCCGGGGCTGTGCTTCTTGATTGAATAAAATTTGGCATTTGTGATCACGAAGCGATCGTGTAAGACATCTCTACTGCTTCCTTCCATGTTGACGTACTTAGCCGTGTCCCCACCTAAATCTCGACTTGAATTGTATCTCCCAGAATTCCTCGTGCTGTGGGAGGGGCCCACGGGGGTGATTGAATCATGGGGGCTGCTCTTTCCTGTGCTGTTCTCGTGATAATGAATAAGTCCCAGGAAATCCGATGGGTTTATCACGGGTTTCCACGTTTGCTTTTTCCTCATTTTCTCTTGCCACCGCCACATAAGAAGTGCCTTTCACCCCCCTGCCCCTGCCGTGATTCTGAGGCCTCCCCAGCCATGTGGAGCCGTAAGTCCAATTAAACATCTTTTTCGTCCCAGTCTCAGGTATGTCTTTACCAACAGTGTGAAAATGGACTAATACCGTAAGCTGGTACCAGTAGAAGGGGGCATTGCTGAAAAGATACCCCAAAAAGTGGAAGCAACTTTGGAACTGGGTCACAGGCAGAGGCTGGAACAGTCTGGAGGGCTCAGAAGAAGACAGGAAAATGTGGGAGAGTTTGGAACCACCAAGACTTGTGAGTGACTTGGACAAAAATGCTGACAGTCACATAAACAATAAGGTCCAGGCTGAGGTGATCTCAGGTAGAGACGAGGAACTTGTTGGGGACGGGTACAAAGGTGATTCTCGTTACGTTTTACCAAAGAGACTGGCTGTGTTTTGCCCCGTCCTGGGGATCCGTGGCCCTTTGAACTTGAGAAAGACAACTTCAGGTATTTGGTGGAAGAAATTTCTAAGCACCAAAGCATTCAAGAGGTGGCTTGGGTGTTGTTAAAAGGATTCTGTTTTGAAAGGGAAACAGAGCATTAAAGTTCAGAAAATTTGCAGCCTGACAATGCAGTAGAAAAGGAAAATCCATGTTCTGAGGGGAAACTCAAACTGGCTGCAGAAATTTGCAGAAGTAGCACGGAGCGATGATAATCCCCAAGAACGGGATGAAAGTGTGTCAGGGCCATTCAGAGACCTTCAGGGCAGTCCCGCCCATCACAGGCCCCGAAGCGCAGAAGGAAAACCTGGTCTCACGGGCTGGGCCTAGGGTCCCTGTGCTGTGCGCAGCCCGGGGAATTGGTGCCCCGTGTCGCAGCCATTCCAGCCACGGCTGAAAGGAGACAAAGTGGAGCTCAGGATGTGGCTTCAGAGGGTGGAAGCCCGAAGTCTTGGCAACTTCCACGTGGTGTTGAGCCCGTGGATACACAGAAGTCAAGAACTGAGGTTTGGGAACCTCCGCCTAGATTTAAGAAGATGGAAATGCCTGGATGCCCAGGCAGAAGTTAGCTGCAGGGGCAGGGTCCTCATGGAGAACCTCTGCCAGGGCAGTGCAGAAGGGAAATGCGTCCCTGCCAGGGCACTGCCTTTGGAGCTGTGAGAAGGGGGCCACTGTCCTTCAGACCCTGGAATGGTGGAGCCACTGACAGCTTGCACCTTGCACCTGGGAGAGCCAGACACTCAGTGCCAGCCCCTGAAAGCAGCCAGGAGGGAGGGTGCATCCTGCGAAGCCACGGCGGGGAGCTGCCCAAGACCGTGGGAACCCACCTCTTGCATCAGTGTAACCTGGAGTCAAAGGAGCTCATTTTGGAGCTTTAAAATCTGACTGCCCCACTGGATTTTGGACTCACATGGGCCCTGCAACCCCTTTGTTCTGGCCAATTTTTCCCACTTGGAATGGCTGTATTTATCTAATACCTGTATCCTCGTTGTGTCTAGGAAGTAGCCAGCTTGCTTTTGGTTTTACAGGCTCATGGGTGGAAGGGACCTGCCTTGTCTCAGATAAGACTTTGGACTGTGGACTTTTGGGTTAATGCTGAAATGAGTTAAGACTTTGGGAGACTGTTGGGAAGGCATGATTGGTTTTGAAATGTGAGAACGTGAGATTTGGAGGGGCCAGGGGCAGAATTATATGGTTTGGCTGTGTCCCCACCCAAATCTCAGCTTCAATTGTATCTCTCAGAATTCCCACGTGTTGTTGGAGGGGACCCACGGGGAGGTAGTTGAATCATGGGGGCCAGTCTTCTCGTGCTGTTTTTGTGATTGCATGTAAGTCTCACGAGATCTGATGGGTTTATCAGGGGTTTCCACGTTTGCCTCGTCCTTGTTTCTCTCTTGCCACCACCGTGTAAGAAGTGCCTTTCACCCGCTGCCATGATTCTGAGGCCTCCCCAGCCATGTGGACTGTAGGTCCAGTTAAACCTCTTTTTCTTCCCAATCTCGGCGATGTCTTTATCAGCAGCATGAAAATGGACTAGTACACGTGTGCACATGAGAACTCACCAGAACACGTTCTGACTTCTACCTTTATTGGAAGGAGCCCTGTGTCTGGCCCAACCCACAAAGACAAGACTGGATGAAAAGGTGTGGAAGGCAGGATAAGGAGGACTCAGTTGGACGTTACCCTAGGAAGAGTCTGCCAAAGCAATGTGAATGTAAGCTAAACGAGAGACTTGAAGAACGACTGAAACTGTAGCCACCTCGGACAGCAAACGAACAGCCACACTGGCTCACATCGGTCATGTGGCTACTGTGTGCCAGGCACTTTGCTTTGTCCCCGTTCACCTTCATAATAGCCACATGAGAAGACACATTATTGTTGTTATTATAGAGGAAAAAAGTGAGGCTGAGAGACGGTAAATTGACAAGAATGATTAAGTGGCAGAATTGGAGTCAAAATGCTGTTTTGTGTCCCCAGGATGTGAGCTGAAGGAGCGAAACAAAGTAACAGTGAAAGGGCATCCAGGGCGGGGGCGAAAGGCATCAGGAGAACAGGGCGAGGAGCAGAGATAAAGTAGGTGAGGCCAGCTGGTTCAGAAAATGAAGCCTACAAGCACTCGGTATCAGAACCGTGTGTATCTTCAGAGCAGGGCAGTTCCTGGGAGGCACTGCGCCGGGCAAGAGAGAGTTAGAATCTACGGGAGTGCGAGGTCATGGAACCAGGTCATACAAAGTCTTCAGTGCACAGGTGCCAGGGTGGCACTACCCTATGGCTTAGCTGTCCCTCCCAGCGTGTCTCAAAAAGAGAAGACACCCTGGAGAGACACCTGGCCTTGGGATTTCTGTGTATGCCTCAGAGTTCCAGAGAAATAAAGATGTGTCTGTTCTCTGGCCCAGCAACTGCTGAAATGGTTTAATAGATCTATATAGCTGACACATTAAAAATGACCCTGTATAACCTATACCTTTGCTGGCTAAGTTAGCAGAGGGAACGTTCAGTTCAGCTCACCAAACGTTCAGCAGTATTTACTTATTTTACAAGCTGTTGCAACTCTGCCCTCCAACAAATTAGGTCAGTACTAACCTAACAGCTTATTAAATAATAATAGTTAGTAACTTACATAGTAATCAAACTCCTTTTAAAACTGTCTAGTTTTTGGTGAATTAAATTATGTTTTAAATATCTGTGGAATCCATCTTGTTCTAGGAATATCAAAGAGCCGCATGCTTACGTTTTTAAAAGGTTTTGTGTGGTAAGTCATCTTAGGGTAGGGAAAATCTGAATTGGCCTTTCTATTTTTGGTCCCACGCTGGGGCTTGAGTCACTGTGTTCCAGGCTCAGTGATGACAGAAGAGGCACTGAAAGGTCACCAGGAACGGGGTTGTCTGGAACGTTTGCTCTGCTCTCCCCTGGCACCTCTCAGGGGTTGCTCCTGCTCGAGCATGTTGTTCTCCATCTGTGCCGTTTTTTACCCCAGCGCACCGTTGGAAGGGGTGCTCAGAAGGCATTTGACGGAAGGGTACTTGGAAAGACAAACCCAAATTACAGTAGTGACCAGATATTTAGGGGCAGCCCCAGCTGCAGATGTGGCAAGAAGTGTCCAAGGAGGGGAATCTCCATGACCACAGAGGATGCGGTGAGCACCAGGGACCTGGCATTTGCTGTCAGAACAATCCAGCCAGGGTAGCAGGTGGTGTTGCAGGAGGTGGGTGGAGTACACAGCAGGGATTTGGGGAACAGGAGATCCATGGAGATCTAGACATGCTGACAGCCCTCAGCATTGGGTTTTCTGGCAGCTCAGAGCAGCTGCTTTGCCTGGAGTGGTTGGGTACTCAGCCTGGCTGAGGCTTATCTGGGAGAACTTTCTCTGTCATTGTCCATCCTGATCTGTGAGAAGCTGTAGGTGTCCCTACAGCTCAGTGGGAAGATAAAACCACAAGTTGGTCTGGAAAACTCAAAGAGCAGCAGGTGGGTATGGTCCATAATAATTTAATTTTAAAAAGTTAGAGTTCTGGCCAGGCACAGTGGCTCATGCCTGTAATCCCAACACTTTGAGAGACTGAGGTGGGCAGATCACCTGAGGTCAGGAGTTGGAGACCAGCCTGGCCAACGTGGTGAAACTCCATCTCTACCGACAATACAAAGATTAGCCGGGCGTGGTGGCAGCCGCCTGTTGTCCCAGCTACTCGGGAGGCTGAGGCCGGAGAATCGCTTGAACTGGGGAGACAGAGGTTGCAGTGAGCCGAGGTTGTGTCACTGAACTCCAACCTGGGTGACAAGAGTGAAACTCCGTCTCAAAACAAACTGAGAGTTCTCTGTTCCGTTTTGGCCTCCCCAGACCGTGCAGGTGTCAGCAGGAGACCAGGCATCCACTTTGGCACCGAGGCTCTGTGGTCAGTCTGGAAATCGGCAGGTGTGGAGATTGGCTTGAAAGGACTCATCAGAGTTCCCATTTTCTTTTCAGGAGGCAGCTTTATGGAGGCCAATATGCAGACAAGGGAGGTAACTCAGGAATGTTTGGGGAGAGGTACAGAAAGAGGAGAGAAGACTGAACGGACTGCTCTTCTGGACAAGAACTATGACTATATGTGGTACTCCCAGAATGGTGAGGTCTGGGACACTGGAATAACACGGCTGTGCTGTGAAAGATGTTACCTCGGCAGAATGATCATCCCATTAAGACTGGTGAGGTCTGGGACACTGGAATAATACGGCTGTGCTGTGAATGATGTTACCTCGGCAGAATGATCATCCCCATTAAGACTGGTGAGGTCTGGGACACTGGAATAACACGGCTGTGCTGTGAATGATGTTACCTCGGCAGAATGATCATCCCCATTAAGTGATGGGCAGGGAACTAAGGTATCGAGGGTCTCAGGTGTAATGTCCTGAGGGGTCCCATGAAGCAAAGATAACAGAGGGTGTATCTCTTATGCCTCGTAGAGCTGTACAACTGCTGTAACCCAGAGGTTTATAAGACCTAAGTCAAGCAGAGGCACAGGTGGAAAAAGGGTCAAATCCGATAACCCGGAGAAGAAAGCCTGGTGATCAAAGCTTACCTGAGGCAGCCATCAGGCGCTGAGTGTGCGGTGAGGCTGTCCAGGGACGCGCGCTATTCGGTCACGGATGGGGTGTGCGCAGAGAGGAAGGCTGGGCGAACATCTGAATCGGGGCGGTGGCCCAGGGCTGATATTTTCTGAAATGCCTAAGGCGTGATGTGTGAGCCACTCGAGTTCGAGTGACACCGAGTGACAGAATAGAGCAGCAGAATCAGTTTCGTGTCGGGTGTGTTCATCTGGTTACACCTACTTCCTAGTCACAAAGATAAAGCTGAGAACATGCTTTCTCCTCTAGCCAAGTCGCCCTTTACGGGCAGATTAAAGACACCAGCTATAGGTAAATACGAAAGCAGCTTTACTGCAACGTCCCTTAGTTTTCACTTCCGGAGGGCAAGTAAGGAGTCTGCAAACCCAAGAGACTGTCAAGGTCTGTAGCTCTTGTACCCCCAGCAGGGCGCCGGGCATGCTGAGGGCAGAGAGGGGAGTTGCCATCCCCGCCTCCTGCAGGCCCTAGGATGGCCGGGGTCTACTCGGAGAAGGGCAACCGTGAGTCAGCAAGTTATAATGGCTTTAACAGTAACAGCCGGGGTGGAGGTCACGTGGTTTCCTCAGGCTTCCAGAAAGAAAACCAGAGATCTCGTACGTAGGACTTACCACGTATAACCTTGTCTCACTGAGTGTGGCCAAATACTCACAGTCTGGGTCACCGTGCGCGGAACCGTCAGCAGCGGAGAAGCCACGCGTAGGCAGCAACCTCAATTCTTCTTTCCTCAGAAGAAAGAATTCCACTGAGGGGCATGAGGCAGAGGGAAGACCCAGGCAAGTTTTAAAGCAGGAATGAAAGTTCATTAAAAAGCTTTAGAAAGGGCCGGGCTCGGTGGCTCAAGCCTGTAATCCCAGCACTTTGGGAGGCCGAGGCGGGTGGATCACGAGGTCAGGAGATCGAGACCATCCTGGTCAACATGGTGAAACCCCGTCTCTACTAAAAATACAAAAAATTAGCTGGGCATGGTGGCGAGTACCTGTAATCCCAGCTACTCAGGAGGCTGAGGCAGGAGAATTGCCTGAACCCAGGAGGCGGAGGTTGCAGTGAGCCGAGATCGCGCCATTGCACTCCAGCCTGGGTAACGAGAGTGAAACTCCGGCTCAAAAAAAGAAAAAAAAGCTTTAGACCAGGATGGAAAGGAAGGAAGGACACTTGGGAAAGGTCCAAGCAGGTGACTTGAAGGACAAGTGGGGTCTGACTTAGGGTTTTACACGTTGGCCTACTTCTGGGGTCTTGCAACCCTTCTCCCTTGATTCTTTCCTTGAGGATGGTTTGTCCGTATGTGTGGTGACCTGCTCACTTGGGGGGTGAGCATACGCAGAGTGTTTACTGGAGATGAACTTATGCTCACTTGAAACATTCTTCCCTTTACTGGTGGAATGCCGCTGGAAGATCACACACCAGTTAAACTCCGCCATTTTCGCTCTGCAGGCCCAGCTCCTGGGATCTTACCAGGAAGCTGATGATCGCCAGTTTCAGGCTTCTTCTATCTGTTGGGAGAATGCCTTCTCCTGGAGCTGGCTGCAACCAATTATTGTAGAGAGACAGCGAACAATGGCCTGACCATCAGCAGATGGTCACATGACATTCCCGGTGCGGTGTGGGGGCCTTCTCTCCTGTTTTAATTATATGACTATATAATTTATCATTCAAACTAGACACTATTGAGAGTGAAGGGGGCACTATTAGCTATGTTGGCAAAGCAGGTGTGAATGTGGATGTCTCTGGATAATCCTCAATATCTACAGTAACCCAATCCTTTCCATTTTTCTCTAAAAAGCTGGCCATGCTCTTAAATTAAAACACAGCATTTGAATCTAAAGTCGGATTGCCAGATAAAATACAAGATGCTATGTTAAATTTGAATTTCAGATAAATGAATACTTTTAAGTATAAATATGTCCTAAATATTTCATAAGACATACTAAAAATTGTCATGGTTTATTTGAAATTAAAATTTAGCCGGGCAGTCTGTATTCTTATTTGCTGCTGGCAGCCCTGGTCTAACTAGACTAGTTTAACTAGTCTGAAGTTAAACCACTGAGTTGTGTTCAATTCTATCGTCCTGCTTACGACCTAAGGCTTTTAGTCTCCAAGTTGATTTAGGTCGTAGTCTGCTTAGCAAAAGGAGAAAACTGAGGCATCTGTTCCAATTGGCCCAGTCACCTGAGCCACTAAAATCAGCTTTTTAAAATGTCTTAAACTGTGAGTAGGCTGGGACTAGGTCCCAGTGCCTGAGGTGAGCTAGGCCAGCAGGTGAGAGTCCTCAGTTGTGGCACAAGGAGCTGAGTAGATAAACATCTTCTCCCCACGTGACGGTCACCTTTGCTTGATCTCCTAGGCCAGTGTTTCTCACACCTGGCTGCATATTAGAATCACCTGGGGAATGGCCGGGCGCGGTGGCTCACGCCTGTAATCCCAGCACTTTGGGAGGCCGAGGCGGGAGGATCACAAGGTCAGGAGATCGAGACCAGCCTGGCCAACATGGTGAAACCCCATCTTTACTAAAAACGCAAAAATTAGCTGGGTATGGTGGTGGACACCTATAATCCCAGCTATTCAGGAGGCTAAGGCAGAAGAATCGCCTGAACCTGGGAGGCAGAGGTTGCAATGAGCCAAGACTGCGCCATTGTACTCCAGCCTGGGTGACAGAGTGAGACTCCATCAAAAAAAAAAAGCTTAAGTCTGAATTAAATTAAAATACATTTTCTTCTGATTGTAGTAAAAAGAAAAAGAAATCACCTGGGGAGCTTGTAAACGCCCTGTTTCAGCCCCACTCCAGACCAATAAATCAGGACCTCCAGGGGCAGGCTCTGGCATCCATGGGTCTCAAATGTTCCCAGGTGATTTTAAGGTTCTAATGAGAACGGTTGTCCTGTGCCCTCGCTCTGTTCTCAGTGGCCTTCGTTTTTCTACTTTAAACCTTCTCCTTTAAATGCCCTCCTTATAGTATTGGGCATTTTATAGCCCTGAAATATGACGGGAGCACCTGTTTTGTGGATGGGATTTGCCCCGAAGGCTTCCTTGTCCTTCCATGACCTTGTCCTGTGCTGACTCCTCCTACTTCAGCCTCGCTTCAGCGTTGGCTTTTCTTGCCCCTCCTTCTCTGTTTGTAGCACATTCATTTCCATTTTGCAGCTGGTCTCCTTTCAGGCCCATGCAGTGGCAGCCCCTGGGCTTGGACCGAAGACCCCCTCTGCAGAGCTGTCTCTGTACCCTATACTGATGACACTGGCCACTGGCCAGGGCTCCATCCCTTCCTGGCTTCCACCCCAAGGAGTCCAAGCCCCAGACATTTAGAGATAATCCAGATTTTGCATTTCCATAGGAAGGATTGATGGAGACTTCAACAATAATGTATCAAAGTGCCAATTTCTTTCTGACGGGCTGGGAGGATACCATTGACAGCAGCAGAAAGGGGTAGCAGTGGTTTGCTTTCCAAATGGTGAAAAGAAGGGCCTGGCGTGGCACCTGTCCACGCATCATTAAAAATGGATTCTCCTGCTTCATGTGGAATTCGCAATGAACTCGAAGAAACTCTGGACAATGATCGGCACAGAGCCCCGAGGAAAATACGGGAAGAGAATTTGCTTTGCTCGTTCACTGAGGGCCTACTGTGTGCTGTGCTGTGTGCAGAGCGTACACTGGTGAACAGACACGGTCCCTGCAGCCTATGAGTCTTACCATCTAGCCACAGGTAATAAAACATAAGAAGAAAAGCAGGGAAGAGGGGGACAGGAATACTGAAGCAGAATGAGGGTGAGATTGCAGTCCCTGAACACATCCTACCTCTACTCTTGATCTTAGCCAAGGCTGAGAAGAGACTACCGTGCTTTTCAAAGGTAGCATTTCTCCCAGCCAATAATCAACCCCTCTGGCCTTCTGGAGGCGCAAGGCCACACGCTCCGATTCTTTAATCAAGCAATAGGCTAGTACAAAATGGAGCTATTTCTTAAACCCAGCTGTTTACACAGCAGCTGCAAATCTGTTCAGAAGGAGTCCCCCGCCATCCACAACTGCCGTCAAGCAGATGCTCAGCAGTGGCTGCCTCCCACCAGTCAGGACAAGAGAACAGGTTTGAACGTCTTCTGTCTTCCGTTTCTGGAACTTCAGTGCCCCGCCGATGCTGCAGCCTCTTCCCGGCTCTCCTCTTAGAGCAAGAGTGATTTTCTTTAGAGGCATAGTAAGGAAGGTTTGCATTGAATTATTAAACAATGGGCATTGAAAGGCATGTTTTCTTTGACCTCCGTGCCTCTAGCCTTTACCAGTCAGTGTTTCATTGTACGAAGGCTAAGGTATGTACAGTATTGAAATGGATGTCTTCTTATGGAGTATTTTACAAGCTTTGGAAAACCTGTGCTTTTTAATAAATTTTACAACGTCTCACGCCCTTCTTTCATTTTCTGAAATTCAAAATAAATTAAATATCGGGACACAAAAGCACGAGAAGAAAGCATCGCTTTGTTTTCAGACCAGGCTCAGCCATAGCCCTGGAGATTCCTGTGGGTGAGCACAGGCAGCCCTCCCGCCTCCAGTTCCTGAGACTCATTGTTCCAAAGGGTAATGTTAACATTTGCCGCGTTCGCTCATGGATAACTTTCCATTATTTCAGTTGTAAACATTTTCTGTCGGAAATAAAACGAGCTGGGACCAATTAAACAATAGACCTTTAACAAATCAAACAAGAATTTTTGCAAGCAAAGGAGCATCGTGCCTTTGAAATGGCCACTTTTAGGGGCCAACACCTGCTTCTAGGGTTTATAACCGCAGTTCCAAAGATTGGGAGGTACTCATTTAGGGCAGCACGGGGAGAGGAGCATAAGCTTTGGAGGCAGCTGAACCTGGATGCAAATCACGTTCTGCCGCAGTTCACCTGTTGCCACCGTGACCTAGCTGTTTTTCTTTCTGAGCCTCAGTTTCCTCAATGGTAAAAGGAGAAGAAAGATATGAAAAAATGAATGCAAAACGTCTACACATCTCAGAAAGCTCAGTAAGTAGTTTTCAAGATTGTAACTATCACTAATGATATGTCTTTTCCCCAGAGATCTTTTAGGATAATTTTTTTTTTTTTTTTTTTTAGAATCTCACGTATTTTATAGTCAAATTAAGAGAATAGACGTGGATAACAAGTGGCCGTTCTAGCTTTGGTGAGAAAAAAATCGTTGCTATTGTCACTACCCTAAAATTTTACGTGGTTCATTAAGTGGCTCTGAAGTTCACTCCAAAAAATGTTTCCAAAATGTTCTCAACGACCACATTCTCCTTAGCATTGTGCACAGATTGGCTGGGCGGCCACTTCGAAGGGATTAAAATTCTCTTTGTTTTACGGTCACACCACAAATACGGACCCTGTAAAACAGGCTCCATTATTGCAAATCTGCCTTGTCATTTCCTCTTTGTCCACATATCTGTCTTTTTAGAACAGCGATACGTAGTAAGCAGAGATTTTTTTTTTCCTTTTTGATTTTTCTCCCTTTGATTCCTGAACCTTTGTCATCAACACCGAAAAATTAGCCCCAGTCCCTGTTACCAAAAGCTACCTCGATCATTCCACAGTTTCACACGCTTTCAGGTTTCCATTTCCCTCCTCTCACCCCAGATGCCTGGCATACGCGATAGCAGCAAAAACAAAGTCTGTTGCATTTTTGGAATGTTATTAACGTTGAAGCAGCCCAGGGATTGCAATAGCTAAGATAGGGATCCCCACCCCCAACTTCGTTTCTCACTACAGAGCAAAGAGCAGCCCTTAAATCCAGAGAGCAGGGAGAACTCTGTCCCTAAGAGGCACCCAAATGCCTTAAATCCAGAGAGCAGGGAGAACTCTGTCCCTAAGAGGCACCCAAATGCCTTGAGTCCACTAATTGCCCTCTGGTGCCACCCCAGCCTTCACACCTCCTCAACTTTCCCATAGTAAAACCACACTGAGTGTTAGACAACGATGTTACCCAACAGAAATAGAAATCTGGTGTTTGCCTGGGGTAACTTGGGTGGCACTGCTGAACTCCACCCTTCTTCGCGTAAATAACATCAGAGAGAGTCAGTGAGGGGCAGAATCATCTGTGATTGTCTCTGCGTGGACGTTGAAATTGCTCCCCCCAGGGTCTTCTAGGGTTTTTAAGCATAAAGGTGTTCATCCAAATGAAAAAATCGTCTGTCTGTCAGCAATTTGAGATTCAGCATGGCTGGCAATGCACACTTTTTGAAGGACGAGAAAACGCAGCATGAAATGTGTGCGTGTGTGCTGTGGTGGGGAGGCTCTGAACCTTTCACTGTCATCTTGAAGCCTTTAAGAGGGAAGCTCTTGAGGATGTTGGATTATGAAAGTCATTCTCTCATTCCTGGGACTTAAGGCCATGTCTCTGAGCATCGCAAATGTGAGATCGCAAATGAAGCTGCTTTGAGCTTAGTGGAAGAAAGCTTTATCTTCAACACTGGCATCTACTTCTCTAAGAAAATCACATTGTGCCTCTTTTTCCATTAAAGGGTTTCTTTGCCCTTCCCCTTTCCTAGGGCTGATGGGATTCATCCCCTAAAGTTGGTGCAGTTGGCAGTAACAGGGCTGAGTAGATGTAGCTGGTAGGATCAGGAGACTGGTTTCAGGGGAATTGAGCAAATAAGTAAACATATTGAGAATGAGGGGGGCCAGGCCTCTCACTGTTGGAGAGATCTATATTTGAGTTACAAACATAGAATGAAAGAAGGCTAGAATAAAAGCTGTGGTGTTGGTAGAACTGAAAGTATTGGTGTGAACTACTGGTTTTTAACATAAATATGTAACAAAGATTTATGTGTACTGTGTGTGTATATACAAACATATACATATATAGATACACATATACATACACACGCAGACATATCTACCTAGCTACCTACCTAATTTCCTAGCTCTATCTGCACAGAGTAAAGACACCCAGATAGCAATGAGCATACTTAGCATCCACATCATGGCTTCTAGATATTATTCTTTATTAAAAGGAAGTAGGAGTCCATCAAGAAATGGCTGATTCCGGGATGTGGTAGGCTGAAAACTGGCCCACTCGAAGAAATCTACATCTTAATACCTGGAACCTGTAAATGTTACCTTGTTTGGAAAAAGGATTTGTGCAGATGTGATTAAGTTAAATATTTTTAAATGAGGAGATTATCCTGGATTAGCCAGGTGGGTCCTAAATGCCATCACAAGCATCCTTTTAAGAGAGCAACAGGGGGAAGATTACAGACAGAAGAGGGGACAGTTTGACGATGGAGGCGGGGATTCAGTTACAAGCCGAGGCGTGCCAGCAGTTATCCCAGTCTGGAAGGGGCAGGAGATAGAGCGTCCCCCAGAGGCTCTGGAGGGAGTGTGGTCCTTCCAGTACCTAATTTCAGCCCGGCGACACTGGTTTCAGAACTCCTGGCCTCCAAATTTGTAAGGGAATAGTTTATGTCGTTTCCAAATCTGTGGTAATTTGAGATGGCAGTCAAAGGAGGCTAATATACAGGCTGGGCAGAGAATGTCCAAGATGAGCCAGGAGCATCTTCTTGAGCCAGAAAGGGGGGTGATGCTCAGGATGGAAGAGGACACAGGGACACGCTTGAAGGGACTTCCACAGGCCAAAGTGAGGGCAATAAAGAAGCAAAGGGAATACTGATAATAAAAGCCGGGCGCAGTGGCTCATGCCTATAATCCCAGCACTTTGGGAGCCCAAGGCAGGTGGTTTGCCTGAAGTCGGGAGCTGGACCTCAATCTGACCAACATGGTAAAACCCTGTCTCTACCCCCCCCAAAAAAACCCCACAAAATTAGCTGGGCATGGCACTGTGTGCCTGTAGTCCTAGCTATTCAGGAGGCTGAGGTTGGAGAACTGCTTGAGCGTAAGATGTTCAGGTTTCGGTGAGCTGTGTTTGTACCACTGCACTCCAGCCTGGGCAACAGAGCAAGATCCTATCTCAAAAAAAAAGGAGAGAGAGAGGAAAGAAAGAAAGAGAAATGGAATTAGAATATCACCATTTGGCAACCATCAAAATGAAAATTAATTTAGACAAGAATCGTCAATGGATGCAAAAACTAGTGGATGGCAGTTTGATGAGAAACAGGATGTTTACATCATCTCAGTTATCTTCCAACAAAATGCTTAACTCTTATTATTCCTTTTTAATTTAACGTCACAAATAATGGGACAAATTGACATCGTGTACCCTTGATGTGATAGACTGAGAACAAAACATTACTCTGTGCGGTGTTCCTGCCAAAAATGCATGACCTAAAGCTAATCATGAGGCAGCATCAGACAAACCCGAACTGGGGAGTAAGAACAGATAACTGGCTGTACCCTTTGAAAATGTCGAAGGCATGCAGAGGAAGGAAAGGCTGAGGAACGGTTCCAAATTAATTGCTTCCAACAACTAACCCTCAACTGCATTCTGGACCCATCAAGGATATTATCAGGACAGAAAGTAAAACTGGAGGGTTATTTGTGAATAAATGGTAACATCGTATCAATGTTTCTACTTAGTTATGTAGGAGAATGCCCTGCTTTTAGAAAATGCAAAGTATTAAGAGATAATGAGACGTTATGTCTGCACCTGCCTCAAATTGTTCAGAACAATAATGTCTAAAAATATGCGGAAAGATCGAAAGACAAATGTGGTAAAATGTTAACAATTAAGGAATGTAGGTGATGGGCATATGGGAGGTTTTTTTTTTTTTTTGCATTCTTGCAATTTTTTGTAAGTTTGAAATTATTTCTAAATGAAAAGTCAAAGAGAAAAAAAGATAATTTTTCTACCATGGTATTCCGTAACTTTCATTCAAAAAGTACTTATGGAATTCCCATTGAGAAAGTGAAGGGAAAGCCGGGGTGCCTGGTTCTGCCACTCTGTGGGTCCCCTTGGGCAGGTACCTTGACCTCTCCGAACCCCGGTCTCCTCAGCTTCATCATTCTCTGCTTTTCTACACCTAAGGCAATTGGTTTCACTAGTTGCTTCAGTTCCGATTTAGAAGGAATCCACAATGGCATAGTTAAAACTCATTGCTGTGGAATGGGGAGTGGCTGCTGGTGAATAATTGAATGCCATGTCTTTTTGCAGGCAAAAATGCTCTAAAATTAGATTGTGGTGATGGCTGAATAGCTCCATGAAAATAGTCAAAAACATTGAATCATGCACTTGAATGGGTGAATTATTTAGTATGTAAATGTTATCTCAAGAAAGCCATAAAACTCAGTGTGGCCGCTTTTCTCAGCCCACAGCCAACCGCGGTTCTTTAAGTTTAAAGAAGCCTGTAACTTAATGGTGATGGTTTAGAGCAGAGAAGACATTCTCATTCCGGAGGCTGGGTGGGAAAGCAAAGAGCAAATGCTAAAGGAACTCTCCTTCCTCACCCGCTCCCATCCCAGACCTGCCTCTCCTCCTTCCCCACCCACTCCCATCCCAGACCTGCTTGTCCTTCCCCACCTGCTCCCATCCCAGACCTGCTTGTCCTTCCCCACCCACTCCCATCCCGGACCTGCCTCTCCTCCTGTGATCGCCACCTCTGTGAATGGCAATGTCAGTCACCTACTTGGATGAGAATCATCTTAGATTCTTTCATTTTCTTCACTGCCTATCCTCTCCCACTGCCCTGTGAATTCCACCCCTACAAACCTCCTCCTCCCCATCCTCACGACTTCAGCTAAGACTCATTTTTTTTTTGCTGGTCTGGATTATCGTAGGGGGCTTAAACTGGACCTCCTACCTCCAGGCTGTCCCCACTACGGTCTTTTCCCCACCTTGTGCCCAGAGCGCTCCCGGTGAAGAGAAATCTAATTCTCACCTACGCCTCCTCCAAACTCCTGGGTTTCCCCATACCTTTGGTTGTAAAGTTCACTCTCTAAGCAGCACCCCAGGCTGGTCAGGCTCTGGCCTCTGCCGGCCTCTCCTGCTCCCTGAGCCAACTCTCTCCTCCACACAACCTTTGATCCAGTCCAGTGGTACTGAGCTGTGGGTCACATTTTCCTGAAAGTCAGCTGATGCACGCCACTCTGCCTCTGCACAGCCGCCCGTTTGGTCTGAAATGACCGTCCCGTATTCGTTTAATTCCTACTTCTTCAGCTCTCAGTGTGAGCATTGCCTACCCAAGGAAGATTTCCTGGGTTCCCCCGTCTGATTCAGGCATTCTTACTTTTACTGCCTGATTACACCATCCATCATTATCTCAGTACTCACGTATCTGTATATCTTTCCCACTTACTATAAGCTCTTCAAAGGCTGGGATCTTGTCTTTTTTTTGCTTTTTTATCCCATATGCCTGGCACATGAATACTTGTTGGGTAAATGAATATGCCAGGCTCAATCCTCCACATGTTTATATGTCATTTATATGGAGAAACAGGCTCAGGAGAATTGCATGACATGTCAAAGACCACAGCACTAATAGTACAAATGGAAATTAAATCCAATGTTCATGCGTCCTTGTGTGTTCCTACCTAGATAACATTTATGGCTGTTTTGAATTGAAACGTGGATGCACCCACTTTGGAGCTGATTAACCTTCATCCTAAGTCTATCATTAAAGGTGTGTATTTCTTCTCTTCCTCCAAATTCTTGGAGGAAGTCTATGAACACATTTCTAGGGTACTTACAAACAGTAGAGTCTTGGCTGGGTGTAGTGGCTCATGCCTGTAATTCCAGCAAGCTGGGAGGCAGAGGTAGATTTATTACCTGAGGTTGAGAGTTCGAGAACAGTCTGACCAATATGGTGAAACCCCATCTGTACTAAAAATACAAAATTAGCTGGTCATGGTGGCACATGCCTATAGTCCCAGCTACTTGGGAGGCTGAGGCAGGAGAATCATTTGAACCCACAAGGCAGAGGTTGCCTTGATTGTACCATGGCACTCCAGCCCGGGCAACAAGAGCAAAACTCCAACTCAAAAAATTAAAATAAAATTAAAAAGTCTAGGTTGGGCACAGTGGCTCATGCTTGTAATCCCAGCACTTTGGAAGCCCAAGGTGGGAGGATCACTGTGCTCAGTAGTTTGAGACCAGCTTGGGAAACATAAATATCTCTACAAAAATTATTTAAACATTAGTGGTGCATGCCTGTAGTCCTAGCTACAGGAGAGGATTGCTTGAATGCGGGAGTTCGAGACTGCAGGGAGCCCTGATTGCGGCAACGCACTCCAGCTTGGCAGGATGGAGTCTAAGTCTCTGCTTCCTCCTAAAAGCATGTTTTATTGTTCTCTACCAGCAGAGTCTGTTTCTTTAATCCTCCACTCCTTCAATGAATATTTATTAAACACGACTCAGTGTTAATGCCTAATGGACACATAAACATGCAGAAACTAAGATGTTTCAGCCGTTATCAGAACCTCTCAGTCTTTTCGTTAGAGCCAAGGAGATTCAGCCTGGTCTAAGGATACAGGTACAAATGAAGAACAAGGGGCAGAGCTGTACGTGTATGTCCGAGGCCGCATGCTATTGTTGCTCCTTCTGAAGCAAGGCAGGTACGATCCTCGTATTGGAAACAGGTTTCAGGTACAATAAACAATGTGCCCCTTACCTCAGAAGCTGGAAGGTGGTTCAGCCAGTTGTTTACGACGTAGGTATTCCTTATTCAGCAGTTTGCATACAAAAATGCTACCTTTAAATTCCCTAATCCTCTGCCCTCCCGAAAGGTAATAAGAAACAAAAACGGTGTACTGCCTAAATGAATTCATGTGTGTGGAAAACGGTCATTTTTATACTCCTGCAACATCCGTTTGACTACGAGCCAGAACATTTCACACAAGCAGTGGAATTCATCTCTTGAAATTGATTCAGGTTTCCGCTGATAGGAGGGGCAGAAAAGGAAAATGAAAGCACATGATTATAATTGCACTTGGAGCCAGTCCCAGTTACAAGAGCAGTTCTTTAAAATCATTCTTTTGGTTTCACCTTAAATTATCTTAATGGGACAGCAAAGTTTAAGAGGAACAAAGAAAAGTTGAAAAGGAAACCTGGAAGTTTTTCTTTTTTTCTTTTTCTTGAGACAGGGTCTTGCTCTGTCACCTCGGCTGGAGTGCAGTGGTGCGATCATAGCACATCAAGCTCGAATTCCTAGGCTAAAACAATCTTCCTGCTTCAGCCTCCTGAGTATCTGGGATGACGGGTGTGCACCACCACACCTGACTAATTTAAAAAAATTTTTTTTAGTAGGAGTCGCTATGTTTCCCAGGCTGTTCTGGAACTCCTGGGCTCAAACAATCCTCCCACCTCGGCTTCCCAAAGAGCCACTGTGCCTGGCCTGGAAGTTTTTATTTATTCATTCAATAAATATTTAGCACCCACCACATGGAAAGCACCATATTGGGACCTGTGCAAACATGATGACTAGGCAGACAAGAGAGAGATCTGCCTTCAAGAGAGCACAATACTGCAGGCAAGTTAATAGGCACACACGCACACACGCACACACACACGTGCACACACACGTGCACACGCGCGCGCACACACACACCCCACATGTATTGTCCTCACTAATCAAACTCAATCTTAAAATTTTTGCTATCTAAACCCAAGAACTAAATAGATTCAGATACATTTTAGAATAAATCCATCTCAATCCCAACTTTTACTACTTGCCAAGGAAACTCCAGTCATCACTGCTTGGACTCACCATACAAAGTCAGTCTCCAAATTCAGGACCCTGATCGGTGTGGCTGGCAGGATACTTTAGTGCTATGTAAACATGATAACGGCTATCTCGAGTGGCCCCAAATGCCATGAAGCTTGGAGGAGTGTGAGATAGGGGTACAGTGGTGGAGAATATATTTTGCCTTTGCCTTGAGCAGTGGGCAGAATGTTTTATCACCAACCTCAATGCCATGACATGTAAAGGCCACACTCTAGGAGTATCCATGGAAATTCAATCCAACGTTCCTGCCTCCTGTGTGCTCCTACTTGGACAATGCCATGACATGTAAAGACCACACACTAGGAGTATCCATGGAAATTCACTCCAACGTTCCTGCCTCCTGTGTGCTCCTACTTAGATAACCTCAGTGCCCTCTAGCCATCTTATTTCTCCCCCATGTGTCTCTTCCCCAACACCTCCCCTTCTAAACTTTTCACCACTCTTCCAAGCCCCCAGTTCTACTTTTCCTCATTCACTCTCAGAAAAGGACCTTACCTCTTACTTGATGGAGAAAATAGGGGCTAACGGCCCTGCATGGCCTCATTTTTCTGACCACATTCGCTCTCCCCAGTAAAACCATCTGGCCTTTCTCCATTTCATCCAGCCTTACTGAAGCCGTCCTTCCAGAGTTAACAGGAATTCTGGACAGAAATAGAGTTATAATTAAGCATTCGTCGGGCTGCACGTTGAGTCACTTACTTGTAACTGAAAGTCACATAACATGGATACTAACCATTTATATCCCCATTGGGCTGGTAGACAGAATTTCTGACATTAGAATAATAAGGCTTTCGTTTAAGAGTTGTTTAAGCAGATCCTGAATTCCAGGGTAACAGCTAACAACCAGTTTAACGGCCCTCATGGAGGGATCAGTTCAACATGAGAATCGAATTGCATCATCTCCGCATCCCAAGACTTCACCCTGCACTCCTGGACCAGTCAGTGATCACTCCGTCCACTCCAAAACCCTAAAAAACCCTAAACTCCCTGGGGGGATGGAGTGGAGGTTTCCTCCTCTCTTTGTTCAGGGGCCTTAAGATTAAACCTCTCCTGTGCCGCAACTCCGAGTCTCAGCGTACTGACACGCTGTGCAGCATGGGCAATGGACTTTCAGCTCATTCCTCTCTGTATTCCAATCAGATCATGAGAAGTTATATTCGAATTTGCCAAAGAAACAGAACCAATAGGAGATATACACACACACACACACACACACACACACACACACACATATAACTTTTGGAATTTACATATATATGTGTGTGAATTAGCTCCATAATTGTGTGAGCTAATTCTCATAACATATATATATGTATGAGAATTATATATATATGTTGGAGGCCAAGATATACAATTGTGTATGTGTGCGTGTGTGTATATACAATTGTGTGTGTGTGTGTATATATAAATATACAATTATGGAGGCCGAGAATTTCCACTGTTTGCAAGCTGGAGAAGGGAGTCTAATTCATTCTGGGTCTGAAGGCCTCAGAACCAGGGGAGCCGATGGTACATCTCCCAGTCCCAGGCTAAAGGCTGGAGAACCCTGGGGGCCACTGCTGTAAGTGCTACATTTCAAAGGCCCGAAAACCAGGAGCACTGATGTCCAACAGCAGAAGATGGATGTCCCAGCTCAAGAAGAGAGAGAGTAAATGTACCCTTCCTCCACCTTTTTGTTCTATTTGGACCCTCAAAGGATCCGATGGTGCCTGCACACATTAGTGGGAGAGGAGGTCTTCATCATTCTGTCCACCAACTGAAATGCTTACCTACTCCAGAAATGCCCTCACAGCCACACCTGGAAATTATATTTTTACCAGGTACCTGGCCAACCCTTACCTCAGTCACGTCAAAAAACATTCATTGTCAGCTGGGCGTGGTGGCTTATGCCTGTAATCCCAGCACTTTGAAGATGCTGAGCCGGGAGGATCTCCTAAGGATTGGGAGTTCGAGACCAGCCTGACCAACACGGAGAAAACCCATCTCTATTAAAAATACAAAAAAATTAGCCAGGTGTGGTGGCGCATGCCTGTAATCCCAGCTACTTGGGAGGCTGAGGCAGGAGAATCACTTGAACCCGGGATGCAGAGGTTGCGGTGAGCTGAGATCATGCCATTGCACGCCAGCCTGGCCAACAAGAACAAAACTCCATCTCAGAAAAAAATTTACTGTCATAAAAGTGATCCCCTAGGATCTGACCTTTGAATTTCGTCCTCTTCCCTGTCTGTCGGTCTGTGACGAACACCTGCTGTCATTTTCCTTCTCTGTCTTCAGGGCGTTCCTTCTTTTTCTAATTCCTGCTTCCACGTTCCACAGGCTTTGGGTTGCCAGTAACATGACTTTGCCTCCGTAGCATGCTTTGGCCCATGTCCCAAACAAGGCCAATCAGAGTCTGCTTCAAGAGCCGATATGGGCCCCGGCGGGTGGAGTCAGTTGCATGATTTTCTTTGGGATTGCAGCTATCTGCCCAATGTAAGCCTGACCATCTTATACAGGGTGTGCCTGCCTGAGAACAAAGCCCAGGAGAGGCCAATGACGCCAAGAAATACAGAGCCAGAGCACTGACAAGATTGTTTTTAAAGCCTTGGAGTTTTCAGTTATGTGAGCCCAAAAATGTCTCTTTTGGCTTAAGGCTGTTTGAATTGGGTTTCTGTTGCCACCAAGAATTCTGATTAGCGTTCTTACCTGTCAGTCAGCTCTCCTCTCTTTCCAGTAACTTTGGTCTCTCCCTTCAGAATTAACTCATTCCCTTCACCTAAACACGTGCTCCAGACTCCGCCTGTCTGGGAAAACCCTCCTTTCATCCCGTCACCTCCGCCTGCTCTCGCTCATTCCCTCCCTAGCTACAGGCCAGAGCCACATTTGATGAAGTTTTCCCTAGTCTGTGGCACAATTAATAAAATTAGTAAATGAGTAAGGATAAGGATAATGCATTGAGGTGGGTTTTGTTTGTTTCGTTTTGTTTTTGAGACGAAGTCTCACTCTTACTCCCCAGGCTGGAGTGCAATGGCACGATCTCTGTTCACTGCAACCTCCACCTCCCAGTTTCGAGCCATTCTCCTGCCTCAGCCTCCAGAAGAGCTGAGATTACAGGCACCTGCTACCACTCCCAGCTAATTTTTGTATTTTTAGTAAAGATGGGGTTTCACTATGTTGACCAGGCTGGTCTTGAACTCCTGACCTCAGGTGATCCGCCCTCCTTGGCCTCCCAAAGTGCTGGATGATAGGCATGAATCACCGGGCTTGACCGGTTTTGTTTTTAGAGATAAGGTCTTGCTTTGTTGTCCAGGCTAGAGTACAGTGGCACAATCCTAGCTCACTGAAGCCCCCAGCTGCTAGCCTCAGGCAGTCTTCCCACCTCAGCCCCCCAAGTAGTTAGGACTACAGGTGTCTGCCACCACGCCCAGCTAATTTTTTTGTGTGTATGTATTTTTGGTAGAGACAGGAGTCTTGCTATGTTGCCTGGGCTGGTCTTGAACTCCTGGCTGCAAGCAAATCCTCCCTCCTCAGCCTTCCAAAGGGCTGAGATGATAAGTGTGAGCCACCCACCACAGCCAGTCCACCAAATCTCAGGTGAATTGTAATCCCCAATGTTGGAGGTGGGGCCTGGGGGGAGGTGTTTGGGTCACAGGAGTAGATCCCTCCTGGCTTGGTGCTGTCCTTGAGATAGTGAGTGAGTTGTCACGAGATCTAGTTGTTGTAAAGTACAGCACCTCCCCACCAGCCAACACGTCTTGCTTCCATTTTTGCCATGTGAGATGCTGGCTGCCCCTTGTCTTCTGCCATGAGTAAAAGCCCCCTGAGGCCTTGCCGGGAGCCAAGTAGATGCCAGCACTATGCTTGTGTAGCCTGCAGAACCATGAACCAGAGAAGCCTTTTTTCTTTATAAATTACCCAGTCTCAAGTATTTCTTCTGTAGCAATGTAAAAACAGCTGTATAAACATTTGTGTACAGGTCTTTGTGTGGACACACGCTTTTATTTCTCTTGGGTGAATACTAAGGAGTAGGATTGCTGGGTAGTGGGGTAAATGCCGATTTAACCTTATGAAAAACTGCCAAACTCTTCCAGTTGCTGCACCATTTTGTATTCCTATCAGCAATGTAGGACAATTCAAGTTACTCCACATCTGTGTCAGTACTCAGATTATCAGTTTGTTTTGCCCTTTTAATGGGTGTGTAGCAATATTTTATTGTGGTTTTAATTTGTATTTCCTTAATAATTAACGATGTTTAGCATATTTTTATGGGCTTATTTGCCACCCATGTCTATTCTTTAATGAAGGGATCTTTTGTTCATTTAACAAATTGGGCTGTTTATATTCTTGTTTTGTGAGAGTGCTTTACATATTCTAGATACAAGTCCTTTATCGGATATATATATATATATTTTTTTTATTTATTTTTTTTTTTTGAGATGGAGTCTCACTCTTGTTACCCAGACTGGAGTGCAATGGCGCGATCTCGGCTCACCGCAACCTCTGCCTCCTGGATTGAAGCAATTCTCCTGCCTCAGCCTCCCGAGTAGCTGGGATTACAGGCACACGCCACCATGCCCAGCTAATTTTTGTATCTTTAGTAGAGATGGGGTTTCCCCTTGTTGACCAGGATGGTCTCGATCTCTTGACCTTGTGATCCACCCGCCTCGGCCTCCCAAAGTGCTGGGATTACAGGCTTGAGCCACCGCGCCCGGCCGGATACATTTTTGTCATATATTTTTCTCTTAATCTTTAGCTTGTCTTTGAGTGACATTCAATGAGTAGAGTTTTAAATTTTAATAAAGTCCAATTTATCAGATTTTTCTTTTATGCTTCATACTTTTTGTGTCCTATCTAACAAATGTTTAATCAGTGATTTTTGTTTTTAAACCATGCTTACTTAATTCAAAGCATTTAAATTTATTTTGAGATTGTGATTCTTTATTGGACTTAAACTATCTTTTAAAATAATCAAACGATGACAATAAGAATAAACAGAATTCCGTGTGCGTGCACGTGCATGTTTTTGTGCCTAGTAAAGCAGAGTTGACCGATGTTTCTATGTTGGCATCACAGGTCAGTTTCCCCAAGAAACGTGGCTTCTCTAACCCCTGTCCTCAACTACGCTTTGACCTCGGGCCTCAGTGTCCTTTCCTGTCAGAGTTGCATTACCCAGTTTAGCAAGAATCCTGTTCATTCCGTTCAGAGACAATCTACTCTCCTTACCTGATCACCCTTGACACCAAATCCAATTCCTCCTCCCCCACCGTCTCCCAGGTAGCATCTGATCACCTTGTCAGCCTTCAGCAAGAATCCTGTTGAGTCAGTATAGCCAGATTCCCTTATGCCTGATGTTTTTTCATCTTAGTGATTTCCACGCACTGAACCCTGACCCTGTTCCTGGCCTATAAATTCCCCACTTGTCCTTGCTGTGTTCAAAACTAAGCCCTGGTCTATACTGAGGCCCCTTCTCCCTGTTACGAGAGTTCCTGAATGAAATCTGTTTTTACCACTTTACTGCTCAGGAATTGTACTGGGAGGTGCTACCGGAAACAACACCTTTGAAGTTGTGGGTGAAAGCAGATTGAAAGAGGAAGATGAATTATGATGCTGGCAGCAGAGGCCTCGGCTGCTCCCGTGGGGAGGTCTGGAGCTTGGATGTCCCTTCGGAGCTGCCCTGGATAGAGGAAAGGGTTTGAACTTGCATCCCTCATTCCCTCTGCCCATGGAAGGAGATCATGTGAGAAATTAATATAAATGTGGTACAGGAATCAGAGAGAAAAGCTATTTGAACTGTAGTGAGTTTGGTGAGGCAATCCTTCTACAAAGAAAAATAAAACAAAATGAATTTGTCATTTGGGAAACCCTTTCCATGCTGTGACCTCTGTCACCCAGCAACCCAGCACCCCGGCAGCAGTTTCTGGGGTTTATGCCTGCTTTGTCTCGCTCCCCCAGGGTGAGCACACCACTTTTATCTGCTCTGTTGTGTCTTACCCTCAGAAGAAAAGGGATGCCTATTTGTCTGAGTGTAAATGGCTGTCCTTCTAGGCTGACAGATCTGGCTGATAAAGAAAGTGTTGAGGGGAAAGACCCTCGTGCCCAGTAGTGAATCCAAGGAGATGTGGACGAGGCTTTGTAGAATAACTTTAATGAATGATTTGGCTGGGCCCTGTGGCTCACGCCTGTAATCCCATCACTTTGGGAGGCTGAGGCGGGTGGATCACGAGGTCAAGAGATGGAGACCAGCCTGGCCAACATGGTGAAACCCCGTCTCTACTAAAGATACAAAAATTAACTGGGCATGGTGGCGCATGCCTGTAATCCCAGCTACTCAGGAGGCTGAGGCAGGAGCATTGAGACAGAGCAACTCTTATGGTAGCTCATGCCTATGACCCCAGCACTCTGAGAAGCTCAGGCAGGAGGATGCTTTGAGGCCAGAAGGTCAAGACTAGCCTGGGCAACATAGTGAGATCCTATCTCTACAAAATAAAAATAAAAACTTGAACTGGGTCCACACCTGTAGCGCTAGCTGCTCAGGAAGCTGAGGCAGGAGGATTGCTTGAGCCAGGGAGTTGGAGGCTGCAGTGAGCTGTGACGTGGCCTGGGCAGCAGAGTGAGACTTCTCTTCAGGAAAAAAAAAGAGTCAGTCTTGAGCGTATGTGGGAAATGACGACTTGCTGTTTAATTCACATACTCGGTCCTCACCATGTATCACTGAACCCTGTGCTCCACTTCTCAGATCATTACAGATTGTTGTCAATCTAAGCTGAAAGGCAGACAAAAGCTCCACCTTGTCTACAAACAGCTCTGCACAGAGAAATCCAGTAGAAGAACAGGGGTCTTTCCTTCTCCGCCATGGCCCTCCTCACCTTTTAGTCCTCTCAGCAAAAAGGAGCTCCTGGCCAGGCACGGTGGCTCACGCCTATAATCCCAGACATTCTGGAGGCTGAGGCAGAAGGATTGCTTGAGCCCAGAAGTTCGACACCCGCCTGAGGCAACATAGTGAGACCCGTGTCTCTCTCTATAAAAAAAGCTCCGGCCGGGCACAGTGTCTCATGCTGAGCCTTTGGGAGGCTGAGGCAAGCAGATCATGAGGTCAGGAGATCAAGACCATCCTGGCCAACATGGTGAAACCCTGTCTCTACTAAAAATACAAAACTTAAGTGGACGTGGTGGCACTTGTCTGTAATCCCAGCTACTTGGGAGGCTGAGGCAGGAGAATGGCTTGAACCAGGGAGTCGGAGGTTGCAGTGAGCCGAGATCGCGCCATTGCACTCCATCTGGGCGACACAGCTAGACTCCGTCTCAAAAAAAAGAAAAAGAAAAAGCTCCTGGGCATTGGCAATGTCAGGAGAGATAAGATGAATCTGCTATCATATTTTTTATCTGATTCTCTAGAAATGAGGAAAACAGCCTAGAATTGCTCAAGTAGCTTGTGGCAAAGTCAGAATTAGACTCAGATCTTCTCTCAGCCAAACCAGAAAGCCCAGGCAATCCTTGGTTCTCCCAGCTTTCCCACTCTCACATCCACCGAGTCACTAAGTTGTGTTATGTTGACTTAAAAATAGCTCTCAGGCTTATCTCCATCTTTCCAATGATCACTCTTCTGCTTTTTCTGAGGTTCTACCTAATCTCTTGGACAATTGCAGTAACGTCAAAACTGGTCTCTCTCCTTGGTTTCTCCATTGCCAGCCCATTCTGCACACAGTAGCCAAGCGTAATAATTTTTCTTTTTTCTTGCTTTTGAAATGGAGTTTTGCTCTTGTTGCCCAGGCTAGAGTGCAATGGTGCAATATCAGCTCACTGCAACCTCTGCCTCCTGGGTTCAAGTGATTCTCTTGCCTCAGCCTCCTGAGTAGCTGGGATTACAGGCATATGCCACTATGCCTGGCTAATTTTATATTTTTTAGTAGAGACGGGGTTTCTCCATGTTGGTCAGGCTGGTCTCGAACTCCCAACCTCAGGTGATCCGCCCAGCTTGGCCTCCCAAAGTGCTGGGATTGCAGGCATGAGCCACTGTGCCTGGCCTTAGTGTAAAAATTTCTAAGCACAAATCTGACAAGTCATTTCCCTGCCCAAACGTTTCCACAGCTCCCATTCCTCCTCATGGCAAGTTCCCTTCCTGGAATTATAGCTGTTACAACAACAAATACGGCTGCACAATGGATGGTTATTATTTTCTTAGTTAAAAGTTCAAATATAGGCTGTCTTAAAGTTGTTTTAGTGACTGTGATATTGTTGAAGATCCAGTAGTTTTCTGTCCTTTCTCTTCTTTTTTTTTTGAGATGGAATCTCGCTCTTTAGCTGAGACCAGAGTACAGCGGAGTGATCTCCACTCACCGCAGCCTCCGCCTCCTGGGTTCAAGTGATTCTCCTGCCTCAGCCTCCTGAGTAGCTGGCATTATAGGCACGCACCACCATGCCTGGCTAATTTTTGTATTTCTAGTAGAAACAGAGTTTTACCATGTTGGCCAGGCTGGCCTCGAACTCCTGACCTCAAGTGATCCGCCCGCCTCGGGCTCCCTAAGAGCTAGGATTACAGGCGTGAGCCACCATGGGGCCTGGCCTGTCTTTTCTCTTTCATCCTCAGGCTTCTATTCTCATTATGGTCATAGATGGCTACTGTGACTCTAGATATTGCATCCTCCTATGACAGCATCTAAATCACAAAGGAAGGGAAGGAGCAAAGAAAGAGCTTCTGTCACAGAATTCTTCTTCCGTTTGTCATTAGGGAGGAAGTTCTTTCCTCGATGTCTTCCTCCAGACTTCTTACATTTTAGGCCAGCATTGAATGCCATACTAGCCCTGAACCACGCATTATCATCAGAAGTAAAGGGCATTGCTATGTGGTGCTACGGTTTGACTGGGCCCTCCAAAGTTCCTGTGTTCAAAACCTGATCCTTACTGCGGTAAGGATCACTCCTAGGAGGAGTGACCTAACGGAAGGTGTCTGGGTCAGCGGGGCACCGTTAGTCTCAGGAGCAGATTAATGCTGTTATCTTGGGAGTGGGTTCCCTATAAGATGAGTGCAGCCCCTTTTCTCTCTCTCTCACCCTCTCTTGCCTTCAGCCTGTGCCAGCGGATGATGGAGTCAGAAGGTCATTTTAAGACGCTGGCCCCTCAATGTTGGACTTCCTCATCTTCAGACCTGTAAGAGATAAATTTCTTTTCTTTATGAACTACTCAATCTCTGACGTTCTTACAGAAGCACAGAACAGACTAAGACGATTGGCTCAGGCCGATTGGATTTGTGCTCTGTCCCCGGGCGCGCTACCACCGGAACAAAACCGAAGCTGTTAGCAAGGAGAAATGGCACATGTGATCACAGCCCGTCAGGTGTGCACCCCAACCTATAAGCCTTGCGTGAGCCTCCTCCTACTTCTTCAGCTTCACGTTCTCCACACTCCTTTATAACAGTCTTTCACTCTAGCCGCGTGGAACCACTCACATTTCCCAGAGCAGTCCTCCGTGCCTTTGCACATGCTGTGCCCCCAGCCTGCAGTGTCCTGCTGTCCTGGATAATTTTATAAACTCTCTTTCTTCCTGGAGAGCTTCACTGAACCGTAAGACTTTTCCTGGTCTAGCCAGTGCTGCCACATTGTAGCTGCACAATAAATGTGTGTCGAATGAATCTTTTCATCATTCCAATGTGCTACTATTTTGAGCCCTCAGAATTGCCACTGCTTGTACTTTAACTAAAATCATCCCTTTCATCATAGAGACAGTTAACAGGTTCCTTAGCATAGAAAAACCATTTCCAAATAGTAGGACTGGGTTGCTGATCAACTTAAGGAAGAAGCTGTCTGATAAAGTATGTGATTTTGAGGGAGCTAAAATACCCTAATTTGATGTTAAGGCTCATATTTTATTCTGTGGTATTTGTGATGAATAATTTTTTCACTGCTGTGTATCAGGCATACATTCTCTTGCTGTCAGACAAATTATCTTATGCATGCTATATCGAGGTATCTAGAAATGCTAATTTGTGTTGAGGCTAATATTATTTAGGGGGTGTATACGGAAAATGTATTCAAATACAAGCAGTGAGACAGAAGGGGAAAGGATGAGAGAATATGAAGTCGGAAATGGAAAGATATTTATGGAAAGCAAATTCAAAATAATCTCAGATGGTGCAGGTATTTAGCCTTAAATAGCACTAATGTACAAGAAGCTTATTCCCTTTACGATTCTTCTCGATTATTGTAAGTGGTCCATTTCTGCAAGCCATCAGGCTGAGGAAGTGGCGTTCTGCCTTCTCTGGAGCTCTGTGCTAACTGACCCAGCTGACCGGCTGAGAGCCATTTAGCAAAGCCAGTGGCACACATCTTTGGCATTTGGCTGCCTCGCCAGTATTAGTTAGTGATGAAAAGAAACAAAAAATGTCTTTGAGCTGGAAATTACGCAAATCAACAGAACGAGACTTTGGCATGGGGTGGAACGTATGATTAAAGAGAAGAAAACTGGCCGGGAATGGTGGCTCACTCCTGTAATCCCAAGACTTTGGGAGGCTGAGGCAGGCAGATCACCTAAGGTCAGGAGTTCAAAACCACCCTGGCCAAACTGGTGAAACCCCATCTCTACTAAAAATAAAAAAATTAGCCGGGTGTGGTGGCGGGCACCGGTAATCCCAGCTACTCGGGAGGATGAGGCAGGAGAATGGCTTGAACCTGGGAGGTGGAGGTTAAAGTGAGTTGAGATTGCACCATTGCACTCCAGCCTGGGTGACAGAGTGAGACTCTGTCTAAAAAAAAAAAAAGAAGAAAACTGGAGCTGAACAAAAGAAAAAAAGAAAGATAAGAGAAAGGAAGGAATTGAAACCTCTCCCGGGTTAAACTGGATGTCTGAAGTTGTTTAGACTGTGGCTTCCAGGAAGCTCCACCTCATTTCTTTGAAATATGACTCAGGTTCTTACCCAGGAGTATGTCTGACCTTGTTCCAACAGAACTTTAAAATATGTAACCCTGTACTCCCTCTAGGCAGCTTCTCCCAGTCTCCAGTCATCTGCTTGACCAAGCAAGAATGACAGGTGACCAAGGTACCTCTTCACACACCTGACAAGAGAAAAGTTTTGATCCTGTTGTCATGGGCCCCACCACCTTGGGCTGTTTCTATGGCAAAGGGCAGGATCTGGGCAGGATCTTGGGCAGAAGAGGAGGACTGGGTTACATACTGTGCTTGTTTAACAAAGGTTTTTGGGGTCCATTTTCGCCGAAGATCTTTCTTTTAGTTCAGAAAAATTACACAGCTTTTAAAATCTGAGGTTGGAGTTTCTTGATTGTGCCTGGCAAGGACAGCCAGGGCAACACTGCACAGGAAGATGGCAGAAGTTTCCATCAGCCCCTCTTCTGGGAGTGGCTGTGTCTCTCTTGATTCCTCAGGGCAGCCAGGGGACTCTGCTCTCGCTATAGGCCACTCTCAAAATCTGCCCTCAGGAGTGGAGCTCCCGGACTCATTTATGCAGGTGCTATGGCTAAATGAGAAACTTCTCTCTAAATGTCTGAAAGCAAAGGACTGGCAGCGGTTTTTGACACCTGGGGCTGCCAAAGAGGCAGAGAGGGGTTAAGGATAAGAAAGACTTCTTGAAGTTGCTGATTTCGTATCTCCTGGGATTCAACCTACCAATAAGACTGGCTCTTTGCCGTGCCTGGAAGAGTTCACTTGATATTCACAAGAATTATGGAGTCCTCTCTTTTCTGAACTAAACTCCGTAACAGGCACAATTGAGCTAACCTTTACTGAGCACTTTATATTAAATTTAGGTAGAATATCATTTAGGATCGTCTTCATAGACGGGGACCGAGTGGGTATAAATGCAAAGAGCATTTATTGGTTTACAAAACTGGGAAGCCCAGGCCCGGGGCTGGCTTCATACATGGCTGGACGCAAACAATATTATCAGAACCTTGACTCCTTCCATCTCCTGGCTTGGCTCCACCTTTATGTGTCGGCTTTGTTCTCAGGTTCCCTGCGGGGGCAGGTGGCTGGAGCTGCTCCAGCCAGACAGTCTTCCAGTATCTCTATTTCAGCAGGAAGTAGAGAGCCGCACTCAGGAGCAGCACTCAGCTTCCTCCTGAGCGCTCAGATGTACTCTAATTAGACAGCATCACATGCTCATCTCTGCACTGGCCTCATGGCCAGGGGCTTTGAAGAGTCTGTCCTGAGTCATGTTCTGCATTTTTTTTCTCTGTTGTCCAGGCTGGAATGCAGTGGTACAATCACAGCTCACTGCAGGCTTGACCTCCTGGGCTCAAGTGATTCTCCCACCTCAGCCTCCAGGGCAGTGGGACTACAGGTGCACTCCACCATGCCTGGCTAATGTTTGTATTTATTGTAGAGATGGGGTTTTGTCAGGTTACCCAGGCTGGTCTCAAACTCTTGGGCTCGAGCAATCCTCCTGCCTTGGCTTCCCAAAGTGCTGAGATTACTGGCGTGAGCCACTGTGCCCAGCCTACATTTCTAGAGTGAGGTGGAGGAGCCTCAACTAGACCAGTTGGGTAGAGTAGGGGAGAAAGATCCCAAAATGGAAATTTGGGGAATAGATACAAAGCAAGCCAAAAATATTGTCATAAGCCCTGTAAGTGTTAGCATTCCACTCTGATAGACGAGGAGACTGAGGCTCAGGAGGCGCACCCTGCTAGTAACTGACAGAGCAGGGGCTCGAATCCTCACTTACATTTAACGAGCCATATTGATTGTTGCATTTATTCAGAGGAAATTTTTTTTCCCTTTAAATAAATAAGAACAAGAATGCATAACTAGAGTAAATGAATTAATGTCAAATTTTCCATAACGAAAATTCTCCTTAACTTATCCTACAAATTTACCCTAGGAAACAGGCTAGAAGAAGCCCTCTAAGAAGACATGACTCTCTTTCCAGTATGTCATTAGCCAAGTTCTTCCGCCAAGGGAAAGAAAGGGACGTGACTCTTCGTGAAGATGGAGGCCATGCTTTGACTTCATCTTCTGACTGATTTGAACCAACGAGTCAGCTGACTTCAAGAAAAACAACACATTAAGTGACTTACTGATATAATTGATGCTTTCCCGGACACTTCACATGGGCCTGGCTGCCTTGTAGAAGGGTTTGAAACAGTCAGCGAGGAGATATGGTCATTGTTGATTTTGTTCTGAACTCTCAACCACAGGCAACTGTGAAGTCTGTTATTAATGACCTTAACATACTGACGTCTAACCAAGAGACAAAGCGATGATGTTAGCAAAGTTAGCAGAGTCCTAGACTTGGCACTAATTAACTCTGTAACCGCAGACAAATTTCCTAACCTTTCTGGTTCTCTCTCTTTTTTCTTTTCTTTCTGTTTTTTTTGTTTTTTTTTTTGAGACGGAGTTTTGCTCTTGTTACCCAGGCTGGAGTGCAATGGCGCGATCTCGGCTCACCGCAACCTCCGCCTCCTGGGTTCAGGCAATTCTCCTGCCTCAGCCTCCTGAGTAGCTGGGATTACAGGCACGCGCCACCATGCCCAGCTAATTTTTTGTATTTTTAGTAGAGACGGGGTTTCACCATGTTGACCAGGATGGTCTCGATCTCTTGACCTTGTGATCCACCTGCCTCGGCCTCCCATGGTGCTGGGATTACAGCCTTGAGCCACCGTGCCCGGCCTTCTTTCTGTTTTTTAAGAGATGTGGTCTCACTGTATTGGCCAGACTAGGCTCAAACTCCTGGCAGTGATTCTCCTGCCTTGACTTCCTAAAGTGCTGTGATTACAGGCATGAGCCACCAGCCTGACCTCACTTTCATCTATAAAATCTTCTTTTTTTTTTTTTTTGGTAGAGGTATGGTCTTGCTATGTTGTGAGGCTGGTCTTGAACTCCTGATACAAAATCTTTAAAATGATGATAATAAGTTTATACGTTTTTGTGAAATTCAGATTATATAATATGCTTTAAAACTCAAGAATGTTTGTAAATCTTTTGTAATTTCACAAATATAAAGTGTTATACTCCTTCCAATGTAAAAATCTGAGAACTCTATGGCTGCCTATCATAACCGTGAAGAAATTCCAAGAGGCACGTCTAGATTAAGTTAAAAGTGAAGTCTGCAACTTCAGCATCCGACTGTGGACTAGGTAACAACCTCCTATTTAATTAGGAAATAATGGCTTGCTGTAAAACAAACAAGCAAAACATGGAAACACCAACATGTTTTATTACATTGAAATGCAAAAAAAAGAAGACAGTGATCTAAATGTGGCATAAACTTCTAAACAAAATTGTCAGTTACGAAAATTCCGTACAATCCCATTTTCTCAACACCCGTGACTTTTGGATCTTTTGCTCACATCCAGGAGATGCCTCAGCATGCCGTGTCTATTACGTCAATATGATCAAATCCCTGCAGGGCTCAGAAGAAAGAGCAAGTCAGAAATCTAAAGAGTAGATTTACTGAGGCCAAATTAGAACAAAGCAGTGATCCACAGCAAGGATGGAGCCTTTCAGATTTCCAGTAAAAGTGGCCACTGTTCGAGCACAGGGTGTGCTGCGGCATCCGTTTCCCTCCAAAGCCTTCCCTAGTACTCTGCCTTGCTTCCACACGGAAAACCTAACACCTTTGACCATCTCTAGCCAGGTGATCGAAGACAATGCTTCTCGGCCTTCCCTGACTTTCCTTGGTGATTGAACTTTGAGCACCGCCCACCATTTGTGTGTTGGTTTGTTTATGGGGTTGGAAGCAGAGTGTCTGCTACGTTACTTGGTCACGGGCACTGAAAGTGCCAACTAGAAAGCCCAATCTCTCAGCTCAGGGAGCTCCAACTGAGGTTTGGCCTGCGAAGGTGGTGGTGCTTGAGCTGAAGGGTGGATCAGGGCCAGCCCCTCAGGTAAGAGATGAGGGGGATGGATATTCCAAGCCAGAAGAATCGGCTTAGTGCCTTGGCTCATGCCTGTAACCTAACCCTAACCCTAACCCTAACCCTAACCCTAACCACTTTGGGAGGCTGAAGTGGGAGAATTGCTTGCACCCAGGAGGTTGAGGCTGCAGTGAGCTATGATTGTGCCACTAAACTTGAGCCTGGGAGACAGAGTGAGATCCTGTCTCTAAAAAAAGAAAAAAAAATTAAAGAAAGAATAACCTGAGCTGAGCAGAGACACAGAAGACCATGATTCATTTAGAACATTTATGTCCATATAGCTGGACGACAGAGCACATGTGGCCCACGGGAAGCTGGAAGAAGCAGAGAGGCAGGCAGGAGCTAGGTCACCAAGAGCCTTGTAAGCCAGGTTTTTAAATCAGCTTTGATCACGAGGGCGATGCAAAGACATCACAGAGGTTTAAGCACAGAAGTGATACGATCAGATGTGCAGTTGAATAACAACAAGCAATATGTGTTCCAAACAAAATTTGGAAAATTGGAAAAGCACAAAAATAGTGCAACAGATGTTTTTGAATGTCTGGGACACATTAAAGGTCTAAGGCGTTCACGACATGACCTTTTAATTTATTTTTTCCTGTTGCTTCAGAAAATTCCATTCTAGGATAAAATCTTTGCTTCTCTGATCCCATTCTGTCACAAAAATGCTCTCGTTTGAATACTGCAAAAGTTGTGTGAAGTGTAATCTTACACCTTCAGTATTTTATTCATTGAAAAGCTCTTCTCATCCATCTGGCTAAGCTTACTTAGTCTTGGAAGCTTGAAGTGAAGGAGGGGTGCACAGTCAGCTTTTTCTCTCTTCTACCCACTAGCTGCTCTTTCCTTAGGCCTCTGGGGATGGATTTGGGGCAGATTACTCAGATTTACGTGACTGACACAGTTGTCATATGCTGTGCCATTTGCACCTTGGAGATCCTCCTACTAGGGACCCCTGGCTAGAGTGCCCTCCTGCCAGGTGGCTTCAGCCTGCAGGTGGTTTTCTTGGGCAGTGTCCCCTTTGACATGGAGAGTGAATGGGTCCCCTCGGCCCAACTGTCAATGAAAGCACAGCTCTCTGCCAATGAGTCCTCTCTCTCTATTCTGTGGCAGGCAAGGCCCTTTTAGATTTCACCTTTAGGCTTCCTCTGGTGAAAGTCAGTCCTGCGTCTCTCAGACTCCAGGAGACACAGATCAAGGACTCACTCTAAATGACTTGTGAGTCCTCACTTGGCCTAAAAGGAGGCAGTGTTTCCTGTGGGAGGAGTAGGGTGGGTGTGGAACAAGGCACCGGGACCACTGTCTATGAGGAAGCCCTTGCTCTGTCTTCCTAAGCCCCTAAAGGAGGTTTCTAGCCTCTCTTCCATAGCCTAAGGTGGGTAATGGGCTTATACTGACAGAACCCAGTTCACAGTCTCTCTGTGTGCCCTGAATATAGCTAGGGAGTCTATCAATAAAAAATTGGTCTAGCAATTTTTTTTTTTGGCAAGCAGATAAAGGTTGTTTCATTTTAATGGCTGATCTGTGTAATCACGGAGGCCAGTATGTGCAGACAAAGGGGGAGCTTTTACTTCTTGGTGTCTTCCTCCTTGGACAAAGTCTTGATGATCTCCTCCTTTTGGCCTGGAGGCCTCCTCACCGTGCTTGTGTGCAGGCCTCAGCCGGGTCAGCCAGGAGCTTCCTGCAGGCCTCGTCTGCCTTCAGCTTGTGGATGTGTCCATGAGAACACCTGCCGCTTCACCTTCAGGTACAGGCTGTGACACATGTGGCGATCAATTTTCTTAGATTCTCAGTATCTTCTGAGCAGCCGGCGCAGAATCCTCACTCTCCTCATCCACGTGACCTTCTCTGGCATTGGCCGTGCCCTTACGCTTCCCTATGCCCACGTGCCTGCCCTTCCAGCGGGCCAAGGTGTTTCTCCAGCAGTGAGCCCTAGAACAGGCCGTCACAGGCTTGTAGATGATCAGCCCATCTCTCATCAGTTCCGGATCTGCTGACGGGAGTTAGCATTGGCGACTCCGTATCGGGTCCAACCAGACCTTCTCCTTGCCACAACGGAACACACTGGAGACGAGCCTCCTCTGAAGCCTGAGCTTACTCATGGCTGCGGCTGCAGCGGAGAAACGAGAGGGCACCTGGTCTAGCGATCTCTTAGAATGCGCCAATGTAGTTCCTACCATAATATTCTCAGTCTTTGAAGGGTTGGGAAAATAGAGGAAACAATTTTCTTTAAAAAATGAAAATCACAGGCCAGGCGTGGTGGCTCATGCCTGTAATCCCAGCACTTTGGGAGGCCAAGCCAGTCAGATCACCTGAGGTGGGAGTTCAAAACCAGCCTGACCAATATGGGAAAACCCATCTCTATTAAAAATACAAAAAATTAGCCAGGCGTGGTGGCGCATGCCACCCAGTAATCCCAGCTACTCAGGAGGCTGAGGCAGGAGAATCGCTTGAACCTGAGAGGCAGAGGTTGCAGTGAGCCAGGATCTTACCGTTGCACTTCAGCCTGGGCAACAAGAGTGAAACTCCATCTCAAAAAAAAAAAAAAAAAAGAAAGAAAGAAAGAAAAAGAAAATCACTCATAATTTCACTAGTTTTTTTTCTTTTCTTCTTTGGAAGTACAGAGAATAAGGAAAGAAAATTCTCCTTCTAACTTTCAACTATAACAGTTTGGCATGTATCTTTCAAAAATGTTTTATGCTTATACAAATGCAGAAGATAGGTAGGTGGTTGTAAAACGTAGCTATGGCCAGGAGCAGCAAGTCACGCCTGTAATCCCAGCACTTTGGGAGGGCAAGGCAGGAAGACTGCTTAAACCCAGGAGTTCAAGATCAGCTTGGGCAACATAGAGAGACCCTATGGTCTCTACAGAAAATCTGAAAATTAGCCAGGCATGGTGGCACACACCTGTAGTCCCAGCTGCTCAGGAGGCTCTGAAAATTAGCCAGGGAGGTCAAGGCTGCAGTAAGCTGTGACTGTGCCACTGCACTCCAGCCTGGATAACAGAGGGGAACCCTGTATCAATAAAATAAACGAATGAAGACAATGTTTGACATTTTTTCGATCAAGAGGTGGAGTTTATGTTTCCTTCCCTTGAATGGCTGCAGGCTCGTGACTGCTTAAACCAGTGGAATACAGTGGAAGTGAAGGTTGTGACTTATGAAGCAGGGGCCTAAAAGGCATGAAGCTTCTACCCTGATCCCTGGGGGCGCTAGCATTTGAAGCATCGAGCCACCATGGAAGAAGTCTGACTACCCCGAGGACATGATATTGGGTAGGCCACACATAGGTCAGTCCCAGCTGAACCCATCCTTCAGCATTGCAGGCCACGTGGCAGGACATGTGCATAAAGAAAAATGTAAGGAGTTCCTCATCCAACTCCAGCCGTTCACGTCATCTCAGCTCTAGATATTTTCTCAGAGAAAAACCAACCCTGCTGTGCCCCGTCTGAATTCCTGACCCACAGAATCTGCAAGCGTAATGAAATGGTGGTTGTTTTTTGCCACCAAATTTTGGGGTGACTTGTTACACAGTGGTAGGTAACAGGAACAGACAGAGCTATTTAGAAAGTTCACTGAACTGCAAATGGTGAAGATGGAGTTGAAGGGGACGAGACTGGGGGCAGAAAGACGAGGGAGGAGGGTTTTGCCGTAATCCACATGAGAGACAGAGGCTAAATTAAGCAGTGGTCGTAGGGAAGGACAGACAGGGCCCAACAGGGGAATACTCAGGCTCAACACTTCCGGCCCTGCTGGCCAGCATCAACGGCACAAAACACAAGAGATGGGCTAAGAAAAGAAGGCTTGGAGCAGGGGCCTCGTGCATGCTGCAAATGTGTCTTCTTCGGTACATCCCAGCTTTTTCCTCTGTGTACAGACTCGGCTTTCTTCCCCCAGGCTGTGATTACATGGTTTAGTTTCACAAACGGGACCTCTGAATGTTGGGCTGTGGATGACATTAATTAATCTGTTTTCTTTCATCTTACCTGCTTACTTAAAAGCCTCTTGTACTTAGAAAGTAACGTACAAAGCAGTGAACAAAGAGGCCCCCGGGTGAGCAGGATCAGTTTATACGATCAGTCTCTGAGAGATCCACCTCCCTGCAGTAGGGCAGTGAACGAGGGGGAGAAGGACAGGGTGTCCGGAACAGAAAGATAGATAGAAAAAACTGCTCACAGCTAGCTTACTGGCAGGTTTCAAGACAGGCTAGGCCTAGACTGCAGGACAGTGTGTGCTGGAGACAGAGCTCCACTTAACGGAAGATCTGCTCGTGCCTAAGTATGGACACAGACAGAAGACCTTGCTGCCAAAAATGGTAAGGCTTCTTATCTCTGGGGGTTGGAATTACCTTTGGTTTTGTTGATATGTTGGGTCCTTTGTGCTTTTTTACATTTTCCAAATTTTCTGCAGATGGATTACTTCTGAAAATAATTTTTGAAAAAACTATTCTGTTAAAAAGGATTAGGCACTCACAGTTCCACCCATGTGGCTCTGACATGTTAGTACTAGTTTCCTGCCAGTTCCCCCTTAGATTAGCCCCTCATCTTACCAGACCAGGAGGCTGCCCACGCAGCGAGGGACCACTTCGTACACAGTTTAGGGCGCCCTGAGCCTCCCTTTCAGATCCTTTCCTGAGTGCTTCTCGAATACTCAGCTGGTTCTCTGCGTTTTCCAGTCCTCTCCGCAGTGCCAAGGCTGTGGTCTGTAGCAATCAGTGTCTGTGCTCCCAGATCACTTTTCTGTCCCTCCTGTATTCTCCAGTTCCCCACCCTCCATCGAAATGCCTGCTTACTGAGGAGGATCTCAGCTGGATGTTAGAAACAGAGCTAATAAACATTAAACCCATTCACAACATTTGAATGAGTAGCTCATAGCTTCATACTCCCTGGGTTTTCAAAGAGGTTGCCCAGTTAATGTTAGCGTCTCTGAACTGGTGATATTAAACTATAGTCGAATGCAGATTTTCCACTCCCATTAAATCTATGTGCAAGTCGGTCGCAACCTCTCTTAACCAGGCGGGAAGGGCTTCCGTAGCCAGGCGCCATCACCGTTAACATCAGATAGAGCAGTAACGAATTCAGTCACGTCGACGGCACCGGGCTGGCGCCTCGGCCTATCTGCAGTGGGAGCTACAAAGCTGGGGCGCAAGAAAGCAATTTCCTCCAGGCTGAAGCGCTCTAGGCCACCCCTGAGTCACTGCATCTCCTAAGCCAGCTCGTCCAGAATGTTGTGCGCAGCTAAGCCAACAAACAACAGGTGTACACGGAGTACACACTATCTCACCCCATTAGTCCTGAAGATCTACTCTGATTTCCCAGTAAAAAGGTTAGGGAAACGGCAATATGTGTCAGTTACAAAAACACTTCAAACCAATACCCAGCGGGGAAAAAACGCAGACAACGCTCTGAACTCCAGCCAGCCAGCCAGTTCAGAACAAGGCTTTACCTGTCCAAGGAAATCCCTTCCTTGGGGGACATTTAAAATGGCTTAGAGGCTTTCTTTCTTTCTATAAAGTAGATGATGTGATTCTCATCATTCTCTCTCTCTCTCTCTTCTTCTGTCTCTCTGTTTCTTGGTTTCAGGCATTAAACAAACATTTACAATGACCTACTATGTGCCGAGAATTAAGCCAGGCACCAAGGCTTCTGGTATGAATGTAGCTCAGTCCCTGCCCTAAAAAAGCTAAAATCCAGTTAGTGGATAGGTGCAAATGATGGAACAAACAGTAATACAATCAATTAAGTCCTGTAAGAGAGGGTAGGAGAACAGAGACAAGTTCAGTGTTGAAGTCCTCCTGCCAGGACGGAGGCACAGGTGGGAATCGGGTGGGTGGAGAAGAGGGAAGGTATGAGGCAGGGAGGCCAAGGTGACCCTGGAGGAAAGGCTGCAAGGATACTTAGCTAACAAAGTGGCTAAGTGAGGGACAGGAGAGGAGGGGAGAGGAAAGACATGTATTCTACTTGGGACAGTTCCAATCCTAGATTTTTAAGTTTTTATATTAGCTTATTTTTCTTTTCTTATTTAACTCTAAAATCAAAACTAAGTGCAAACAACATTCTGTAACCCTTGAAAATTAAAGTGTACATTATGACCCATTCATTTCACACAGTTAGGCTTCTCCACGTCAGTTCTCTGCTCCTAGCCTTTTGGATTTACATTTGTCCTAGAAGATAGATCAGAGAAATGCAAGGAAAAAAGTGAAATTCACTCATTTTAAAGTAGTTAATGGTTTATAATGTACTTCAAAAAAGACTCAGAGGAAACAATTAATGTATCTGTTTAACTGATCCGGTTAAAAAGATTGTGAAAAAGTTTGAAACGAAAGCTACATTTCAACTTTACTTCCCCAAGCTATTCCTTTCCTCAATTAGCCTGATAATTGGGAGATAACTACAGAGCATGTCACATCCACTCTAAAGCATATTCATAGGAAAAATGCCAGAGGTCTGCCTATCTATTCTTTAGCTCTAACTAAAGCATTTCCAGATGCCCAAAATGCACTCTCTATGTGTGTGTATATAAAATATATATATATATAAAATATGTATATATTATATATATATAAAATATATATATAATATGTATACACACACACACATATATATTTGAGATGGAGTTTCAAGCGATTCTCTTGCTTCAGCCTCCCGAGTAGCTGGGATTACAGGCATGTGCCACCACGCTTGGCTAATTTTTTTATTTTTGGTAGAGACAGGTTTTCACCATGTTGGTCAGGCTGGTCTCAAACTCCTGACCTCAGGTGATCAGCCTGCCTCAGCCTCCCAAAGTGCTGGGATTACAGGTGTGAGCCACCCCACCGGTCAAATATATTTTTTATATAGCAAACTGACTATATGTGTATTTCTCTTAAAGCTGCCTTTTCACAGTAAGCATTTCGTATTTTAGATCGAATTGATTTGGCATGATTTGTGGGGATGGGGGCTGGAGGAAATTACGGGAGGAGCTAAAGGCTTTCCCAAGCCAGCCATGGCAAGCACTGCCATAAATTTCCACAACCTGCTTTTTTAACTTAAAAATATCTTGAACATTTCACCATGTCACCAATACCTATATATGTACCACCTTCTTTTATAATAGTTACATAGAATTCCACCGCATTTATCTCCTATTGATAAACATTTAGATGTTTTCCCGTTTTCGCTAAGCATTCCTCTCTCTCCCTTTGTATGTGTGTCTTCTGTTTATAACATGAGAATTTCTGTAGAACAGATTCATAGAAAGGAGATTTCTAGGATGAATTATATGTACACTTAAAATTTTGACAGAAAACTGTCATTATTTAACATACAGTTGCTACATGACTCTGCTGCCGCTGTGATGGCAGAATGCTGTCTTTTATGATTAATAGAGTGACCACAGAATTTAGCAGCGAAACCAGAACACTTTTGAGAGAAAGTGGATGCTGAAAACACAGGCATAAACCAGGATTATCCTGGGCAAAGTGGAACATTTGGTCACCTAATAATCATTAGTGAGAATGAGACCCCTGAAAAGTTAACAGTTCTGCAAATAACCTAAGAACTTTCAGTTACCCTCCTTTTATCCTTGCAAAGCGTACTTGATTACTCCCACAGAATCACCACGGAAGAGTATGTGAATCTTCCTGCAGTCTGCTTGTTGGATCTTGTGTTAATGACAACAAACACAATATTTGAGGAGAACGGGGAGAATCTGCTTTTAAATATTTAACACTATTCAACTTTTCAGTTGAAAAAAGGGAGATTCCCAAACCAGGAATCATGGTTGGATATCAAAATAGCTCATGGAATAAAGAAATAATATGAAGAGAGGAAAAAAATGTTAAAAATAGTAAAGAACATTATCGCAAAACATTTGTTTCCAGTAAATCTAGGCTCAGCATTCTCTAATAAGCCCGGAAGTTACATAAAAGCAATGAAAAAGAAGATACGGACTCAGTTTTCTGAGGTCTATGACTTGGGTTCCCGCAGGCCAAATTTCAGGGAGTCCCTGGACTAATGTTGATTTTTGTGGCTCAACTTGAGAACATATATTCTCTTTGGTGTCCTGTGAAATACCAAATACCAGGGCTTGGCCTGCTTCCTCGGTTCTTCATGGACAGTCCAAGCCCTGGGATACCAGACATATGGCCTTCTGTGAGTGTGGTCTACCAAATATGTCACTTCCCATTTCCAAGACAGCTGGGGAACAAAACTTACTTTGCTGCCAGGCAGGATCAACCTATGGTCAAAATCCGTGTGAGTTCAGATGGAAAAGGAGAGCCCATCTCGTGTCTTCTCTGTGTGTGTTCCCTTCCCTCCAGCAGTGCCCTTCGTTGCTCATTGAGGATTACATTCCTTTTTCTGCCACTTATCCCAGGCTCAGGAAAAACAGCCCTTGACGGGTTAATGAATCGCCCAGCACACTGAATCATCTGTCTCGTGTCTCACTAAATGAGAGGCTTCAACAGATCAGCGCTGAGGTGTTGGGATGTGTTTCTAACAAACGGCAAGCTGATGACAAAGCCTCGGAACCGTACAGTTCTCTACCTGAAGAAAACTCCATCAGAGGGTATTTTCTGAAACATCCCTCGATTCACCTCTGGTCCATTGGCTGCCAATTCAAAAAGTGGATCTAATTGTCCAGTTCTGTTTTTCAAGGGCTGAGTTAGTTACAACAATGTACCGTTTCGTAAGCAACGATTAACCTACCTTTCCTTTGGGAGCGACAATGAGTGTAACACATAGCAGCATCCCCACTTTCTCACCTTGACTTTGCTTTAATTAAGGCGTGCATTGGCAAAACATTTGAAATGCATTCTCCTTCTGTGAAATGGATGTTTTCCTTTATCAGAGGCCATCTGAAAGCTGAGATCCATCTACAGGTGCTGACAAAGATAGTTAAGATGTTAAGTCAAAAACAAACTGCCAAATTGCACGTATGGCAGATCCCATTTATGTAAAAATATGTGTAAATATAGTGCGTGTTAGTATTTGAGTAGAAGGAATTTGAAACACTACGTACCACATTATTAATAGCGGTGATGCCTGGGGGTGGAATTGCCAGGGCTCTTTACTTTTTAAAACGTCCATATGCTTTGCCTTTTATACAATAAGCATCTGTTACTTTCCAATCGGAAAGGGAATGGGGTGCAAAAATGAAGGGACTCCAAAAAACTCAACTGACTTCTTAGTTCCACACTCAAATTAGCTGAGTTATCCAAATGCAAACATAGGAAACCCACCAATGCGGAGTGGACAGTGCATATTGTAAAAGGCAGCACTGTTACATTTAATAAATATTACATATGGAGTATAGGCTTCTCAGGGCAGAGGCAGAGAACAAATGCCAGAGAGAAAGAATTTTCTATAGGTATTTCTCATTAAATATCAACTTGTAAAAAATAAACTTATTTAATCTGCTTGGAGAACTTTTTCACACAGACTTATTTTGGAAGATTACTTGTTTTCATTATGTAACCCTAACCCTCAGTTTAGGAACATGTTCAGCAAGAGTATGGCAGATGTTAATCCGTAGCGTTTAATGGCAAATTGCTGATATAGTTCAATTAATCATATCAGATCTAACATCCTATTTCTCTGTGATTTGTGGGTCATCCATGTGTGGCATAGTGAAAAGTACATAGGTTTTAGAAATTCCACTTAGGTTCAAATCTCTCCTCTGCCACTGTACTTCCAATTTGATTTTGGATCAATTACTTAACCCCCTTAAGCCTCAGGTGTCTGAATTAAGTGTATTTTGTAATAATAACTACTTGCTAGGCTTGTTATAAGGCTTGAACAAAATAATCTATAAAATGCATTTTATAAACTATAAAATGCTCTAGCATAGAGTAGGCTCTGAACATTGAGTGAATTAATGAATGAATTAGGGAATCTTATTCTAGACTTTGTTTAATGTCCACACAAAATGAGAGAGAGAAAAAAACAGAGACAGAGAGAGTGAAGAGAGAGAGAGAGGAGAAGGTAGAGGGAGAGAAGAGAACCTGTTCTTTCAGGTGTGGAGTTTCCCAAGAATGAAGGTGACTCATGATTTAGAAATGGAAAAAAATGAACAATAATTGAATGAAGGTCCTAGGTTTGGAATAATGCTGCAAAATTCTGAAATTGCCATACAAGTCACACATAATACCTACTACCCTTTAAGGCCGTCTCTAATGTCACAGCCATGATGAGGCCTTTCCTAATTCCCCAGGCCGTGGTAGGAGCTGCCTGTGCTGCTCCACATCTGGGCGCTGGAGGTGTCAGCCATGCACAACTTTGCCTTTCATCATAAAGTGCACTGCTCACAGCCCCTCACCAGAGAAGTAATGCTGGGATGTTCTTTGCACAAAGGTAACTTTGGATTAGACTTGAGGGGTGGGTGCCTCACCCAACGTGGCCCATCCAATGAGGTCCTAGTGTAAAAAAGATTAGCTGGGCCATCAGATTTTCTCTCAGAGAAGAATTTGCCAGTTGGAGGGAGAAGCCCAGAGTGAGTTCCCTTAATGACAGTGCCCCAGAATGACGGTTCTGTGACCCAAGTCTACTCTTGGTCTCAGGAAACAGGTAAAGCCAAGCATGTACTCAAGGATCTCTTAGTTATCCAGCACAGGTGGTTTAGGTGTGTGTAGCACTTCACAGAGAAGTCTAAAAGCCCTGTTCGTTTACAAATAAGCTGACCTAGCAGCTTGTTTCTATCTAATCACCCATGACTTTTCTTTCCTTATCCCACAGCTCTTCCCACCTAACATGCCTGTAGAGCAATCTAGACACCAGTAACATCTGAAGGACTTCAGAGCCAGACAATTCAGGTGTGAGTCTGATGGCCAGTAGAGAGGTAAGGACCAGGGATCTAGCTTAGGAAATTAACAAAACTGCTGATTTAAAATCTGCAAAAGTAGAGGAAGATGCCCAGTGATTGTGAGGGTGGTTAGAGAGCCTAGAACAAATTCTGCAGATTAAATGCTTAAACACTGGGCAACAGAGAAGGAGGATGAGGAACTCGTGGAGGAACACTCAGAGAAGAGACCAGTGTACAGAACTGGTAATCCCTTCCCCAGAGGTTTCAGTGGGCACGTGAGGCTCAGAATCAGTGGCCAATACAGCACCGTTACGCTCAAAAGGCCAAGGAAACTTAGCTAAAAGTGGGCTGGGCACACATGCAACTCTGCCACGTGGATATACTAAGTTCACCTCCCCGACGTACACAGATCCCATGTGTCATCTATTTAACCATTTGGTATAAAAGTTAACCCATCTTAGAATAAAATCAAATCTAGAAGTGTAACAGGGAAGGAGAAGGATTGTGTAGAGGTGAAAAAAATCACATCTGTGCCTCCACTGTACATTGAGAACATGAAGAAATAAGAAACTCTGTGGAAATTAGCTTTTTATATGCAGAAAGAACTCAGTTTTATCTGCACATTCTTGTATATATCTGTACACACACACACACACACACACACAGAGTGAGATAGAGAGAGGGAGCATCCTAAAACTTCTGGCACACAAAAATGAGTTTAAGTCCTGCAGGACCTTACACACCCAGCACTTTTTGGACATTGATGAGTAACACGATATTAAAATGGGATCCTGGGAGGTTGAGGTTGGGGGATCACTAGAGGCCAAGAGATCGAGACCAGTCTGGACAATATAGTGAGACTCTGTCTCCCAAAAAAAAAAAAAAATTAGCCAGGTGTCGTGGCATGTGCCTGAAGTCCTAGCTACTCAGGAGGCTGAGGCTGGAGGATCAGTTGAGCCCAGGAGTTCCACACTGCAGTGAGCTGTACTCACACCCCTGCACTCCAGCCTGGGTGCGAGAGTGAGGCCCTGTCTCAAAATAAAGATACAATGGTATTCTTTTAGACACAGACTCAAAGTTCCAAATGCAAAGGACAAAAAAAGAAAGAAAAAAAAGCACCAAGTATCCACACATTCCAAAACAAGGTGCTAGCCCACCTATGCAGAACCCGCCGGCCTGGCCATCACCTATCTCTATGAGTGGAGGGAAAGAAGCTGACTGGGAGATAGCGGATGGGGTGATGTGGATCATGCCATGTCACTGAGAGATGGGAGTTGGGTTCCTCTTCATCTCAGGTCCAGGGGAAGAGGCGTCAAGGAAATGCTTGGCTAATTTGACACATCGTCATGACTGGCTAACTAATTTGTGGGACCCAGTACAAAATGCAAATGTGGGGGCCCCTTTTTCAGAAAGTAGGAAAAAAATGACATTAAAAATACCACATTATTTAAAAGGAAAAAAATCACGCATTCCTCTTGAAAACAAATCCTGGTGAAGCAGGCCCTGGGCAAAGCACAAGGCCCAGTCCCCTCCGGAATTCAGAGGAAAAGCATGGTTTTCACTAACTGCCTACTCCGTGCCACGCGCTGTGGGAGGCATTTTACACGTGTTGTCTTGATTGATCCTCATGACAATGCTGGTTGTTTCTGCAGTAGAATCTACAAGGTCACGTAGATGGTAAGTGGTGGAGACAGGATATGGGCCCAGGTCTTACAGGTTCTAAAGTCTGGGTTCTTTCTACCAGACTTCATCTTCTTCCCAGGGAGGGTGGGAAAGGGTAGGATGCTGGCACTTTTGGAGTGTCTCCTGGTGCCAGCATTGTGCTTGATGGAGTTGGTCCAGCTGTTTGAGAGTGAGCTTCTGTTTCTGGGGGATTCTCTCTAGGCGCCTCAGATATGCCCCTAATCTCCGCTATTCACCATAGTGGCCTAACTGCCAAGCAGAGGACCTCAAATGCCCGGGGAGAAGAGAGCAGAAATGGCTCTCATTCTCGCCTACATTCATTTGTTCTTTCATGCACATTACTTACTTGAGACTTCCTCTCTCTTGCAGCCCCGATTTCCCAGGGCTACTGTGATTCTGTCTCTCTTTCTTTTAACTTCCTCTTTGTCTAGGGTCAGTGGAATTTAATGAAAAGACAACTGAGAGGTTATATACATGATGAAAGGAAAATAAATTATTTCAGGATAGCATGCTTTCTGAAATTAGATCACAATGTATTAAACAAACAAAAAAATGACCTGTCTGGCAGATTATCTTCTTTGTCCAAGAATTATTTCATTGCTCAATTCAGCCACAAGGTCCATGTAACTAACTGTAATCTGATAAAACGAAAAAGGGTCATAATTAAGCAGGAGCTGGGCAATGAGGTTGCTGATCCCTGGAATGTGTGTAAATTCATGACTGTATTTGATGCCTTGTCTAAAACGTGGCCTGAAATGCTGGAGATTCAAGTAACCTTGGCAACAGAGCTAGTAAGGAGAATGACGTATTGTGGAATCCAAGCATTTTACAGCTTAACAGTTCATGGTGGCCACTTAGTCCAGTCCCGTTGTTTGAAACACAAGGAAACTGAGTACCAGAGATGCTGGATACATTTTCTGTAGACACCCAACTCATTACTGGTATGCTTCCCAGCTGTAAGTCCAGGGCTTTTCCAATACCTCCTATTATTTTACCTATGGTTTCTTTTCACAGGTCATATTTGTTTGCTTGCTTATTTATATTTAAATGCTTTTGTTTTCATTTTTGTTGCTTTTATTGCAAAGAAATTCACAACCGAAGAGTAAGTCTCCCTTTGACTCCTCTCTTTCAGCAGATATATTTTCTCTCCAGTGGAAACCTCTGTTAATAAACTAGTGTGTATACCTCCTGACTTTCTGCGTTCACTTATAAGCACATAGATTGTTTTCCTTTTCGTAAGTGGAAACCTATTATTCACGTTGCTGAGGCTTGCTTTTTTCATTTGATATCCTACTGTATCACTGCAAAGATACCAATCCCATTCTTTTTAAAAATTGAGCTATAATTTACATAATACAAAATTAATCATTTTAAAGAGTACAAGTCAATGGTTTTTAGTGTAGGTACCATGTTTTGCAACCATCACCATGACCTTAATTCCAGAACATTTCCGTCGCCCAGAAGAAGCCCTGGTATTAGTTATGCTTCTTCTGAGAAACAAAAGCAATAAGATAGATCTAGATGTAGCCATAGAAACACAGACATGTAGATGTATGCAGATGTGCGTAAATATACATAGATATGCATAAAAGGAAATTTACAATGAGAGTTGGCTCATGCAATCATAGAGGCCAAGAAGTCCTAACATGTCATCCGAAAGTTAGAGAACCAGGGAGGCCAGTAACATAATTTAGGGTGAGGCCAAACTTGAGAACCAGGGAAGGGTCGGAGAGGTGTTGCTAGTGTAAGCCCCAGAGTCTAGGCCGGGCGCCGTGGCTCACGCCTGTAATCCCAGCACTTTGGGAGGCCGAGGCGGGTGGATCCCGAGGTCAAGAGATCGAGACCATCCTGGTCAACATGGTGAAACCCCGTCTCTACTAAAAATACAAAAAATTAGCTGGGCATGGTGGCGCGTGCCTGTAATCCCAGCTACTCGGGAGGCTGAGGCAGGAGAATTGCCTGAACCCAGGAGGCGGAGGTTGCGGTGAGCCGAGATCGCGCCATTGCACTCCAGCCTGGGTAACAACAGCCTGGGAAACTCCGTCTTAAAAAACAAAACAGGTCCAAGGACCAGGAACAGCAGCGTCTCCAGTGTCTGAGGATGGAAGAAGGCACAGTCCCAGCTCAGAGGTGGAGAACTCACCCTTCCTCTTTTCGGTCCACCTGGGCTCCCGGGGGATGGATGTTGCCCACCCGTATTGATGAACGCAGACCCTCTTCCCTCAGTCTCCTGATACAAATGCTACTCTCGTCTGGAAATGCCCCCGCAAACACACCCCAAAATAACACGCTTCCAGAGAACTTGGCATCGCTTAACTTACGCAAGCTGGCAATAAAGTGAACCGTCACGTCCTCCACTAGGGAGGGGATGTGTTCGCTTTCCGGGTCCACCAGGGGGCGCAGTTCTAAGGGCAAGAACTTCCCAGCGCCAGGCCCCTCTCCCATCTCTCTCCATCCGGGAGATTTAACGGTTGTTTAAATTTCGTGGGCTCGGGAGGAAACTAAGAGTCAATCACTCCAGCGGAAGTTCTAAGGAACTCCTTTCATTGGCCCACGGGCTTGGAGAAGGTGGGACTTCCTGCCAGGTTAAAAGTCTCCTTCTTCCACACGCCTTCGGCCTCCATGTTTGGGTCCCCTTCCACACTCTCGTGGAAGCCGTCTTTGTCTCTCCTGGATCTCCCCTCTGGGGTCCCCTTCCACACTCTCGTGGAAGCCGTCTTTGTCTCTCCTGGATCTCCCCTCTGGGGTCCCCTTCCACACTCTCTCGTGGAAGCCGTCTTTGTCTCTCCTGGATCTCCCCTCTGGGGTCCCCTTCCACACTCTCGTGGAAGCCGTCTTTGTCTCTCCTGGATCTCCCCTCTGCGGTCCCCTTCCACACTCTCCTGAAGCCGTCTTTGTCTCTCCTGGATCTCCCCTCTGGGGTCCCCTTTCCACACTCTCCTGAAGCCGTCTTTGTCTCTCCTGGATCTCCCCTCTGCGGTCCCCTTCCACACTCTCCTGAAGCCGTCTTTGTCTCTCCTGGATCTCCCCTCTGGGGTCCCCTTTCCACACTCTCCTGAAGCCGTCTTTGTCTCTCCTGGATCTCCCCTCTGCGGTCCCCTTCCACTCTCTCTCGTGGAAGCCTGTCTCCCGTCCTAAACTCCACCTCTCTCTCTGTTCCCTTCCACTCCGTGTGGAAGCTGCTTTCCTCTCCTGGATTCCATCTTTCTGGATTTTCTCAGTCAGTGTGAGAGTTCGCTGTTTCTTTCCCTCTCCTTAGAAATCACTCTCTACAGGCACTTTTGAGTCTGGTATCCACTGCACACTGCGCGGTGCTCCCCTCCCTCATTCTGGAGAGGACAGGAGACCAAGAGCTGAGAAGCATCTCTCAGGGGAGCTGAGGGTACTCTGAACCCCTCAACCTCAGTCCCAGGTACCCCCATCTACTCAATCCCATGGCAACCACTAATCTACTCTGTCTGTCTAGATTTGTCTGTTCTGGACGTTTCATATCAATGGAATCATGCAATATGTGGACTTTTGTGTCCAACTTCTTTGACTAAACATTTTCAAGGTTCATCCATATGATAGCACTGAACAGCGCTTCGTTTCCTTTGATACCTCAGTAATACCGTTGTATGTATACACCACATGGTGGTGTTCATTCATCAGTTGATTGGGTTGTTTCTACTTTTTGATTATCATGAATAATGCTACTATGAACATTCCACATGTTTTTGTGTGGCTGTGTTTTCAGTTCTTTCGGGATCATTCTTTTGAATTACTGCATAATAGTCTATCATCTGAATTTACCATTTGTAACCATTTCTCCGGTTGATGAACATTTACATTTTACTAGTTTTTATCGGTTATAAATGATGGTGCAATGACAACCCCCATGCATAGTTCTCTCTCTGAGAGACACTAGTATAAAGAGAACACTTTATCCGAATTCCCGCACAGCGACTTTCAAGTCAACTTAAGCGAGTTGCTTATCCTCTCTGTTTCCTCATCTATAAAATGAGAAAGAAATAGAACTTCACTCTCAGGGAAAATGATTAATATAAATAGTTAGATGGGTAGTGATACATGGCATGTGTTCAGTAAATATTGTTAATATTTTATGTAAATGTTTCTATAGATTACTAAAAACAGATGTTTAGGTCAAGGCATTTACATTTAAAAAACATTGCTGGGCCGGGTGCAGTGACTCACCCCTGTAATCCCAGAACTTTGGGAGGCAGAGGCAGGCAGATCACAAGGTCAGGAGTTCGAGACCAGTCTGACAAACGTGGTGAAACCCTGTCTCTATTAAAAATACAAAAATTAGCTGGGCATGGTGGCACGTGCCTATAGTTCCAGCTACTCGGGAGGCTGAGGCGGGAGAATCGATTGAACCCAGGACGCGGAGATTGCGGTGAGCTGAGATGGTGCCACTGCACTCCAGCCTGGGTGACAGAGCGAGACTCTGTCTCACACACAGACACACACACACACACACACACACACACACACACACACACACACACACTTTCCAGGCTTGAGTGCAGTGGCACAATAATAGCTCAGAGTCTTGCATTCAAGCAATCCTCCTGCCTCAGCCTTGTGAATAGCTGGGACTACACATATTAAGCTTTTTAAGTTTTAAATTTTGTCTATCTCATAGGTAAGAACGGCAACTTGTTACTATGATTTTCATTTCTCTAAATTACAACGGATGTTAAGTATGTTTTAATATATTTACTGACTACTTAGATTTCTCCTACTGGGAAATACCTATTTATATCTCAGGCACACTTTTCTACTGATGTGTAGGCTCTATATGTAGTTACTAACTTTTTGTTATATATTTTGATACCATTTCCTCTTAGTTTGGTTCTTACCTTTCAACTTTTTCCCTAGAAACAGTTCATCACGGGGATCTGAACTTTGTCCTCATAATCACTCAACCTCTCAGGCTGATGGAGCAACTGCGATTTTGAGAATTTCTGGTTGCCTTTTTGGAGGGAAGAGACATCTGGAAGGTCTCTTACTGGCCATTAGAAGCTCATCTAGGAATGACACAGATTACTTCTGCTCACAACTCATGGGTTAGAACTGGTCACACGGCCCCGCCCAACCACACAGGGATCAGGAAGTGTAATCCTAGCCTGAACCTAGAAGGTGAAAAGCTGGAAATCTTCGGTGGACAGCTTGAGACATGGAAACAGAGGAAATGGTGGAGTGGTAACAGAAGTGTTGACTTACCTCCAAATATTAAGCAAGAAGGCTGTGATCAAGTAACAGAGAATGAATTTCAGTTGTGTTAGACGTGGCTTCAGGACGGCATTTCATAGGAAGTAACTCTGGAACAGGAATCCAAGAAGGGCCATATTTTCTGAAATGTTTCTGAAGCTGATAGAGTTCATAGCATTTAAAGAGTGAGCAAAGATTGTTTTTGCTCATCAGCCATTGATTTAATCCTGATGTGAGGAGTTTATATAGATCATCCAAATATTAAGTCACCAAGCCAGAGGGGAATGGCAGAGCTGTCTGTTCTTGACTAAGTGCCTACCCAACCCCCATCCTCTGTAGGCACTCTCAGTATGTGTGTGTGCACCTCGGGGAGAGAAAAATCAATACCTTGTTGGATAGGTGGAAATTGAGCTATGTCAGGGCATACGTGCATTGTCTGATAGCGTCTTTCTGCCAGGAATCTAATATATTGATCAAATTTCCCTAGCAGGACAGCCATGCAATATACAACAGCAAGACAGGCTAATGGTAGGAATGTTGGCCATGAATTTCTTTTGAAATAGTTCCTTTGTCTACGGCCATACCATCCTGAATGCACCTGATCTCATCTGAAATAGTTCCTTCACCCAAAACAAAAACACAAAAACCCACAAAGCTTGAGATCTCCGTGCAGGGCACTGGCCCTCCTGATGAGTGTCTTAATTTCCTTGCAACTTCTGGCAGAGGTCACGAACGACACGCTCTCTGTTTCTGTGGTTCACCTGCTCCTCACTGAGGGTGAGGAATGATTTTCTCAGTTGGAACACTCCTGTCAAACACAGTGTTCTGCCCTTTCTCTTCTTTGCCTCCACCTGTTCCTCCCAGTTCATTGTTATTTTTATTTTCTTTAGATGGTTTCACTGTGTCACCCAGGCTGGAGTGCAGTGGCATGATGATGGCTCACTGCAGCCTTGACCTCCCGGGCTCAAGCAATCCTCCCACCTCTGCCTCACATGTAGCTGGGATTACAGGTGGTGCCATCATGCCCAGCTAATTTAAAAAACTTTTTTCTTTGTGGAGAGGGGCTTTCACCATGTTGCCCAGGCTGGTTTCCAACTCCTGAGCTCAAGCGATCCGCCTGCCTCAGCCTCCCAAAGTGCTGGGATTACAGGCCTGAGCCGTCGCGCCCAGCCCCTCCCCTCTTCTTTGAAGCAAAGCAACATTTCCTTTTCTCCCCAGCAACAGCAGCAAACATGTGGGTGGCTGTTTGGCTGCAGCTCTGTGTAGCTATAGAGGTTGTCTGCATTGCGCCCATGCTGTTTTGATTGTTGTTAATAACTTTTGTTGGTGGTGGTGGTGTTAAAATGATGATGGAGAAGAGGAAAAGCACTCTCTGCCTTGGGCCTTTCAAACCTGCTCGTTCCTATCTCACAGTGATGACACAGAAGCACGAGGGGCGTTGGCTGACACTGTTCATTGATGATAGGCCTGCCTTCAGCTGCTGAAGAGGAAGTGACATGGAGAGGCAGGAAGGAGGATGTGCCTGCACTTTTAAATAAACTGCCTTGTGATGCAGAAGGCCTGTGAAACATCTGAGATGTTGAGCCCTAGGTAAATGGAAAATTACTCACACGATTTTGTGTTTTTTTCCCCTAATGACTCCAGTAATCCGAAGGAAGATTATTCCAGTTAAATGACTCATCTAAAACATGTTTTTCGACTATCTTGGGCAAAGATGAATCTATTCAGAGACAACAATTTATTATTTAACGTTTTGACAGTTCTACAAGAGTACAAGTCAATTGAGTCCAAATAAAGAACTGTGCTATTTTTAACCACTTCTACATGTTCTTGGCAGAACGCAGGCCAGGTTTTGTTAGAGAAAAGAACAGGTTTATGGCTTTTTTCCTTCAGGTTTTCACATAAGATTTGATAATCAAAATAATATTTTAAAGGAAGAGTGAAGAAGTAGCCCTGACGGTGTTTATGAAATGTGACGAAAGGGTGAGCAAGGGGAAGTAACTGCACCCTGGAACGAGCCACAGGTGCATCGGTCAAAAGAGAAAACAGTGGGGCATTTTTATGACTTCATTTCTATTAGTGCATAGATTGTTAGAGCATTTTGAACATTATGCTTTTCCTTTTTCCGTGACAAAGGCATCCCATCCTTTATAGATGAAAAATACCCCCCATTTGAACTTTATCATTCAAATGTACAGCAAATCTTATATAGGATTTTAATATTTTTACCATGTTTTCAAACCTTTCAGAGCTGTGATTTTACTCGATAAGCACTGTCATCAGGGAGGCACGCGTGGCTGTCATTCCTGTTCTGTTGAGGAGGCCATGAGGATGCAGGTCACACAGCAGAGTAACACTGAAACTGGAATACACTTCTTCGGACCAAACAGCCACCGTAGTTTTAGGCACAAACTCATCTTCATTTTCTTTCTTTTCCCATGAGTCTCTGAAAAGTTCTGTTTGATGTATAATTTTTAAAATCTTTCTTCTGAAGGAGTGACAAATGAGGGTTTTGTTCCCTTTCTGGTGAAAATTGATATTATATTGCACTTCGAAGGTGCAGAAGGAGCGAATTGGCCCAATTTTGCCTTACATCACTTTCCAGCACCTTCGCTTGGAATGACTTACACTGTAGTTAATTGCAGTTACAATGAAGAAATTAACATGGGAATGTCATAATAATTGAATCTATAATTGAATACATAATTTCAAAATAAGGGCTTGAGTAATAATACCATTGTGCAACAATCTGATTTCCATCCCTCTTACTTTCCCTATATTATACAGTTTAGTTCTTTATTATCATATATGCTTCATGTTTGTGTGTTTTCATACCAACACATCATAAGTAAATCTAATGTAGGAATTCTCATTTCTTTTGTGATCTACATCTAAAAGAATTTAGTCTTTAGAACCCTCTTGAAACTTTCTCCATTTAAAATGGAGAAATAGCTCATGTTCTCTCATCTAAGTAGGAGCTAAAATTTAAAAAATAAATAAATAAACAGTTCATCCTCTTATTGCTGTAATTATTATTATTTATTTTGCTATTATAGTATTTATAATACTGTATTATTATTATTCATTTTTTTTGAGACAGAGTTTCACTCTTGTTGCCCAGGCTGGAGTGCAGTGGCATGATCTCAGCTCATTGTAACCTTTGCCTCCTGGGTTCAAGTGTTCTCCAGCCTCAGCCTCCCAAGTAGCTGGGATTACAGGCCTGCACCACCATGCCTGGCTAATTTTGTATTTTTAGTAGAAACAGCGTTTCACCATGTTGGACAAGCTGGTCTTGAACTCCTGACCTCAGGTGATCCCCCTGCCTGCTTCAGCCTCCCAAAGTGCTTGGGATTACAGGCTTTTTAAATTTGTTTAGACAGAGTCCGGCTGTGTCATACAGGCTGGAGTGCTCAGCTCACTACAACCTCCGCCTCCTGGGTTCAAGCAATTCTCCTGCTTCAGACTCTGGAATAGCTGGGATTACAGACGCCCACCACCACAGCTGGCTAATCTTTTGTATTTTTAGTAGAAATGGGGTTTCATTACATTGGCCAGGCTGGTTTTGAACTCCTGACTGCAGGTGATCTGCCTGCCTTGGCCTCCCAAAGTGCTGGGATTACAGGCGTGAGCCACCAGCCCTGCCTGAGTACTGTGAATTTATTGTCTGCCTTTCATGGTGATTTTATTATGCTCTGAAATTTTCAGTGCTCATTCATTCATTTCTTCATTTATACATCTGTACATCTAATACAGCAAGCATGTATTGAACTCCATAATGCTTACCATATTATGTTGTAAGTATCTGTTTCTCCTTCTAGATTCGAACTGTATGGAACAGAGGTCATGGGTCTCTAATCTTTTCATCTGAGGAAGTCTCCGGTAGATCACAGGTGCACAGTGAAAGTATTTTGATAAATGGCATCTAGTAAAATGCCATGTACCTGACAGGTAACAATTGAATGCTATCTACCGGTGAAGATAACGCTGCTTTTTAACTTCTGTTGTAATCATTTTTCTCAGAAATGGAAAGTTTGAAATATTTGAAAGAATAAAAGTCTACCTTTTGACTGGAATTTAAAATTGCATTACGATGCAAGATCCTATTTAGATAAAACAGACAACCTATTTGGGAGGTGGGCAAATATTGAATGCTCCTGAAGCATTAAATATTTTATCAATATGTGTGATTTTTCAGTAGATTGATATATGCATGTCATAATGGCAAGAAACCTTAGGTAGGGATTGATATATACTACATTTTAAATCCTAGTAGAATAAACAGAAAATGATGAAAAAACAGTGGATAATTATTTCTATGTTCATTTGAAATTCTACCTCTGGTTAAACTGAGCAGCCTTTTCAAAATCATCGGAACTGTAATAACACGCCACTAAATGCTTCTGCTCGTTCAATTTTTCATTTGCAAAGGTAATCCATGCTTTAAAACCTGGAAACCTTTGAAATATGCATCAGGCAGGAGGCTGCTGTGGAGATTGCCGTGAGGTCTGGGCTTTCAGCTCCTTGGTTGCTGAGTCTGAGGTTTTCGCCAAAGGCCATGAAATATCCCTTCATTAACGGGTTCTTGGCAGCAAATATAATTAAGAACTAGCCATAGATCAGAATGTTGTAAAGGGATAAATATCTCCTGCGGTGTGAAAATAGGACCAAAGACGCTGATCCTATGACAAGAGTCCGATACAATCATCACCCTTTAGCTGGTGGGGATTTGATTTAACGAAGTGGTTTGGAATAAAGCACCTCTGTGACCCTGGTCTCTGACACATAGCACAATCCCTTGTGGTTCTGGCCTGCATAGAGTGCGGCGGCTGACCCCACACGTTGGCAGCTGCTCTTTTACCAAAGCGCCTTCCCAGGATCTCTCATGGGAGGCCAGTTGGATGCCTGTTGGTACAGGCGGTAAATCGGCTGTTTTCCCTGGAAGTCACCCTCTTCTGTTTCCAGTTTTTCCACAGAGGGTCACTCAAGGGTGATAAGAAGTTTACTCCTCCTTGAAGGCTGAGCCTGTTGTCGCTACGGCTGCCAAAACAGCCTCAGAGAGACAAAGATTTGAACCTGGTTTGCTGACTGCTGGCTCTAGACTCCCTGGCACCACTCAGTTGGGGAAGAAAAGAATATACCTGGCAGCGTGCAGGTCTAGAATTGTACGAAGTTACGGTAACCAGATGTATCTTTCTAAAGGGATTAACCCAGCGTTCCAGGAAGCCTTCTGAGGATAATAAATGCACCTTCTCCAAAGGAGATAGGAATAGGAAGTCTTTCATTGTGCTTATAGAGGTTAGATTTTTTTGATAATCAGACTCGTTTCGAGTAGGGAGGAGGTAGCTGTTTGTGTTATATAAATACACCCAAGTAGGCCTCTGTTTTCACCTGGGTCAAACAAAGTGCGTGATGCTCTTATGCCAGGGTCCCGTAAGCATACCAATTACACTTTGCTGAAGTCTGCTGTAACACAGTTGGATGGTGTGTTTAAAAGAAAACTTCAGAACCGTCTTGGGCTGGGAAGGAGGGATTTTGAAATGTTAATATTTGCCTTTGCAAGATTATATACTGTGATAACCCCTCAGTTATATATTGCTGATATCATATAACTTCCTCCTCTTTTGGCTCACAATACAGATTCAAACCATTTGCCAAAATCTCTTTTCACACCCTTGACACTAGTCAAACTGGATTCCTTGCCATTTCTGGAACACAATATCAAACAAATATTTGTCAAGTCCATGTTCGTGCCAGGTATGATATTATGTGTTCTGTATACACAGAAGTTCTTCAATGCGATTAGTTATTATTCATTCTTATATTCAATCAAAAAATGCTTAATGAGCACCTACTATCTATCAGGTGTGTACTGAGAGGCGAGGGTGTGGCTATGAGTAGGGCAGATATGTTTCCTGTCCTCATGGAGCTGACGGTGTCGCAGAGGAGACAGATATTTAATAATATCATAATACGGAGGATGGGAGGGTATGAGACACAGCAAGGAGGTCTGACGCTGGGGAAGGGATGTTTACACTGAGTCAGGAAGGAATTACAGGAACCGGCCAAATATAAAGGATGGCGGTGGATGCTGGGCCTGAGGGAAGAGTCTAGAGGTTTGCAGGCAAGATTAGAGAACAGAACAGGGGCTGGACCGCACGGCAAGCACTCTTGGTTCAGATCCGGGCTTGCCACTACTTTCCTTGTACGTTGGGTAAGTCACTTAACTTCTGTGCCTCCATTTCCTTCCCGTCAAATGGGGATAGCAGCAGTACTGATCTCATTATTGTCCTGATAAATCAGCGGCTGTATGCCCAGTTCACAGTAAGCACTACATGAAGGTTATTACTTTAACAAGGAAGTGACAGTATTTTGAGTTTCTCTAGCCTGGAGTGTGGCATGTAAGAAGCACAAGGCAGAGTAAGAGGCGAGGCTGGAAAAGCTCATAGAGCTTGGACCATGAGGGGCCCAGCCTGGAGAGAGGTCTGGTAAACATGTGAAGGATTTTCTCGATTGGTACAGCCGTAGAAAAATCATTGAAGGATTTTCTGGATTGGTACAGCAGTAGAAAACCATTGAAACAATTTAGTCGGTGACACAATGAGGCTTGTGTGGGCCAAGCTGGTGGCCATGGAGAGGAGCCAGAGTGTGTGGCTTGGCAGGTTGTCTGAGGTAGACTTAACATTTGCTTACAGATTGAAAGTGTGAATGAGGAAGAGAGAAGAATAAAGAATGATGACCTGGGCTAGAAAAGGGCCAGAGTGCTTTTGTGTCCAAATAACAGAGGAATCCGGGAGAGCTGTGGATACATGCGGGTTGACAGGTTTAGTGGTGAGAGTTGAGGGATATTTTTTCTAAGGTCTTGTCTTTGTTCAGTGCTAGGAATGCCCTTCTGGAGGTGAGCTGAGAAATGGGGGTGCGGGAGGTTTGAGGAACCACAATTTGGTGAACCACATCATAGTGAACAGGTGAGGGCATTTACACGGGAAACCAGGGCAGGGTAAAGAACTCTGATGAGGTTGACGATATTTACTTTTTAGTGGCATCAGACTGCCTAGGTGTGAGATTTTCTCAGCAGCTTTTGGCAGATCTTAGATGCAGAGGAGATGAGCAGCTGAGAGCTCAAGGACCAGGATAATCAGTTGATAACATTACTGACATTATCCAACATATACTGAAGCTTTACCAGGTGCCAGTTACTATTAAGAGCTTTACATACATTATCTCATGTAATTAGTGGTAGGCTGGTCTTAAAGTTGTATGAAGGGCAGGTGCTGTGGCTCATGCCTGTAATCCCAGCACTTTGGGAGGCCAAGGTGGGTAGATCACAAGGTCAGGAGATTGAGACCATCTGACTAACATGGTGAAACCGTGTCTCTACTAAAAATAGAAAAAATTAGCCTCGCATGGTGGCATGTGCCTATAGTCCCAGCTACATGGGAGGCTGAGGCAGGATAATCACTTGAACCCAGGAGACAGAGGTTGCAGTGAGCTGAGATCGCCCCATTGTAGTCCAGCCCGGGCAACAGAGCAAGACTCTGTCTCAAAAAAAAAAAAAAAAAAAATTACATGAAATGTACTAGTTAGTGGTACATTGACCAAATTCAAGTCAGCAAATAAAAGCTTAGCTCTTTGGCATGTTTATTTTTAGGGTTTTATATGTAAATTGTGTTTCTGTGGCTTCACAAATCTGTGGGGGAAAATTAGGGTCAAAATGGCAGGAATGAAACAACATCTCCCTGGCTCTGTCCTATTCACTCTGAAAAACTCTCCTCCTGAAATTCTGCGTTAGTTCCCCAGGGCCTCTGGAGCAAAGCACCACAAACCCATTGGCTTAAACCCGCCAGAAGTGATTGTCTCACAGTTCTGGGGGCTAGTCTAAACCAAGATGTCAGCAGGGCCACGTTCCCTCTGACACCTGTAGAGGAGGCCCATCCTTGCGCCGTCCTAGCGTCTGGTGGTGGTCGCCAATCCTTGGCGCGCCTTGACTTAAAGCTTCCTCACCCCAGTCTCTGCCTCTGTAGTCACTCGGCACTGTCTGTGCATCTGTCTTCATACGGCATTTTCATCATTTTTTTTCCTTCGAGCTGGAGTGTCACTCTGTCGCCCAGGTTGGAGTGCAGTGGCACGATCTCAGCTCACTGCAACCTCCGCCTCCCAGGTTCGAGGCATTCTCCTGCCTCAGCTTCCCAAGTAGCTGGGACTACAGGCACCCACCACCACGCGGAGCCCTTCATTTCGTCTTCTTTTTTTTTTTTTTTCTTTGAGACGGAGTCTTGCTCTGTCGCCAGGCTGGAGCACAGTGGCACAGTCTCGACTCACTGCAATCTCGGCCCCCTCGGTTGAAGCTATTCTTCTGCCTCAGCCTCCGAAGTAGCTGGGACTACAGGTGCATGCCAAATACCCGGCTAATTTTTGTGTTTTTAGTAGACAGAGTTTCACCATGTTGGACAGGATAGTCTCGATCTCTTGACCTTGTGATCCACCTGCCTTGGCCTCCCAAAGTGCTGGGATTACAGGCATGAGCCACCGCGCCCGGACCATTTTCATCTTCTTATAAGGACACCAGTAATATTGAACTAGGGCCCAACCTGATGGCCTCATCTTAACTTGATTACACCTAAAAGGACCTTATTTTCAAATACGGTCACATTCTGAGGTACTGGCAGTTAGGCCTCTAATGCATCTTCCCAGAGCACACACTTCAGCCCGTAAGAAATTCCTTCCAAGTAGTTCTGAAAGTGCCCAGGACGCTCCTGGGTGTCATGAGCTCGTACTCTTTGTTTCCGCATTCTCCCGTTCTGTTGTGGTTTGTTACAGTGCTGTCTCTCACGCTGCTGTCCAGGTCAGAGCTTCAAAGAAGCGTCAGGGAGACAACGCTCAGCAGAGGCACCAGGGCCTCCTTGACGCTCTTGCATCCTGCCCTCCTGTCCTTTGCCCTCTCTGATCCAAGCTTTCTGCTGTGTCAGTTCTGAGTTCTCACATGCTCCGCATGGCAACCTGCCCTCCCTCTTGTAGTCCCCAGTCATTTTATACGTTGCAGAGTACTGCTCTACATTACGCTTTGTTTTTCTCCACTCCTCTGCTTGTCCCGAAGCTCCACTGGACTAGGGGACAATCAGAATGACAGATGCTGTCTGGGGCTTAATTATCCTTCCTGCGGATACTGACCTTGAATCAAACTCGTGAGCCTTACCTCTCTTTCCCCTGGTCTGGTGGTTATTATGGAGCCTCTTGGTAGCCAGACACATCCGGAAATATGGACAGAAATCCTAGGGGAGTGCAGCTTAGCTTCTCAAGCCAAGGCTATGGCTTCCTATGATATATTTAAATTAATTACATCACAAAATATTTATCCACAGCCTAAGGCTTATCAATAACTGTTGGGTTGGGCTATCTACTGGGACTGCTGCTGAAGACATAAAATATTATCTTCTGCCCAAGTAGAAAGGGCTTTCTCTATGCCCCCCACATTTAACGTCTACTCTCCTTCTCTTTCCAAGCCTGCTGAACGAACTGAGATGTTTGATTTCGGTCCACAGCCCCTTCTAGTCAATGATAGCCTCTCACTGCATGTAATACAGCCATGCTCGCTAATATTCAGCTATAGCGCATCTTGCTTTCTGTGTCTCATGAGAGCTCCTATCATTAAAGTCATGATAAACGTTTGTACCCAATCCTCACTATGATAATTTACACTTTCATCCCAGTAAGAAAAGGGTTGACTGTCATTATATCTGCGTATCTTCGATCCTAACCTGCCTCTAGGTGTGATGCCTTTCTTCCCACTCAAAATAGCAACCTAAAGTTATTAATCAATTAATTAACCAACAAATATTTATTAAGTGTTTTTTATGTGTTCTGCATTAGCAGAAAACAGACAAAGGAAATTACTTTTTTGGTAATTATTATTTTAAGCTCTTCAAACCCTTTACTAAGGCATCCATTCTAGAAACAGTGAGTACCTACTCTGCATCTAAGGGGTAGAACAGAAGCCAACAGAAGGGCAACAAACAAAATCTCTACCTTCTAAGAATCCGTTATCCAGGTGGAGGGCCCAGACCTTAACAATCTTACAAATCATATGTATCCACAAACTGTAATAAGAACGGTAAAAGAAATGCATAGGGTCCTGTGTACGATAGGGAGAACCTGAGTCAGAATGGGCATGGATAGTCAGTAATAGCTAAGCTGAAGTTTGACGGTTGTGCAAGAAGAAAGGAAGGAGAACATCTCATGCAGAAAGAGAACACCTGCAAAAGACCTGACATAGGTAAGAGCTTGGTAGTTGGGTGTGGTGGCCCGCGACTGTGACCCTAGTGTGTGTGGTGGCCCGCGACTGTGACCCTAGTGTGTGTGGTGGCCCGCGACTGTGACCCTAGTGTGTGTGATGGCCCGCGACTGTAACCCTAGTGTGTGTGGTGGCCCGTGACTGTGACCCTAGTGTGTTTGGTGGCCCGCGACTGTAACCCTAGTGTGTGTGGTGGCCCGCGACTGTGACCCTAGTGTGTGTGGTGGCCCGTGACTGTGACCCTAGTGTGTGTGGTGGCCCGTGACTGTGACCCTAGTGTGTGTGGTGGCCCGTGACTGTGACCCTAGTGTGTGTGGTGGCCCGTGACTGTGACCCTAGTGTGTGTGGTGGCCCGTGACTGTGACCCTAGTGTGTGTGGTGGCCCGTGACTGTGACCCTAGTGTGTGTGGTGGCCCGTGACTGTGACCCTAGTGTGTGTGGTGGCCCGTGACTGTGACCCTAGTGTGTGTGGTGGCCCGTGACTGTGACCCTAGTGTGTGTGGTGGCCCGTGACTGTGACCCTAGTGTGTGTGGTGGCCCGTGACTGTGACCCTAGTGTGTGTGGTGGCCCGTGACTGTGACCCTAGTGTGTGTGGTGGCCCGTGACTGTGACCCTAGTGTGTGTGGTGGCCCGTGACTGTGACCCTAGTGTGTTTGGTGGCCCGTGACTGTGACCCTAGTGTGTGTGGTGGCCCGTGACTGTGACCCTAGTGTGTGTGGTGGCCCGCGACTGTGACCCTAGTGTGTGTGGTGGCCCGCGACTGTGACCCTAGTGTGTGTGGTGGCCCGTGACTGTAATCCTAGTGTGTTGACAGGCTAAAGCAGGAGGATCACTTGCAGTCAGGAGTTTGGGACCAGCCTGGGCAGCATAGTGAGACCTTGTCTCTACCAAAAACAAAAAAAATTTTAAATTAGCTGAGTGTGATGGCATGCACCTGCAGTCCCAAATACTCGGGAGGCTTAGACAGAAGGATTACTTGAGCCCAGTAGCTTACAGGGAGCTATGATCATGGCACTGCACAGCCAATGACAGAGCAGAACGCTGTCTCTAAAAAAGACCAGTGGAACTGGAGCACAGTGGAAACACGGCAGTTGGGTGAAAAAAGATGACAGAGACCGAGGACGAGACCCAGATTCTCTGTGGCCACGGTAAGTGCTGAGCCTTGAATATGTCCCCCAAAAGTTCATGTGTTGAAAACTTAATCCCCAATGCAACAGTGTTGCAAGGCGAGACCTAAAAAGAGGCAATTGGGTCATCAGGTCAGAGCCTTCATGAATGGATTAATGTCACTGTTGTGAGAACAGGTTAGTTATCACAAGAACGGGTTGTTATGGAACAAGGGCAGCCCCCGCCGCCTTTCTCTTTCACATGTGCTCACCTTCACCTTCTGCCATTGGGATTACTCCCTCCAGATGCCAGCAGCATGATCTCGGACTTCCAAGCCTCCAAAACCGTGATCCAAATAAACTTCTGTTCTTTGTAAATTACCGAGACTGTGATATTCCGTTATAGCAGCACAAAATGGACTAAGACAGAAAATGAGTACCATAAGTGGAGTTGCTGCTATAATGGACACCTGGAAAGGGCTTTGAAGCTGGGTAATGGGTAGAAGCTGGAAGACTTTAGAGAGGCAGGATAGAAAAAGACTAGGTTGTCATGAACAGAGCATTAAGCATGTTCCAGGTGAGGGCTCAGAAGAGAAGACTAGGTCCTACAACAAAGCCACACACACACACAAAGAAAATAAAAGAAGGCTAGGGAAAGTATGGAGCTTCTTAGAGATTACGTAAGTGGTTGTGACCAGCATGTTGGCAGAAAAATGGACAGTAAAAGCCATTCTGAGGTCTCTGGTGGAAATGATCTGGTGAAGTCTCGGTTGGAGATGAGGAGCTGGAGTCCATCCTTGTTCTAGAGCAGCGAAGACCTTGGCTGAATTGTATGCATTACCTAGGACTTTATGGAATGCAGAATTTAAGAGCAATGAGCTGAGATACATGGCAGAAGAAACACCTCAGCAGCAAAGCGTTCAGGCTGCTGTGTGCCTGCTTTGAACTGCAGACAGTGAGATGTGAGTCCAAACGTATGACTTAAAGACCTAATTTATAACTGAAAGAGAAGGAGAATGGAAAGACTTGGAAAATTTGCAGACTGGCCATGTAAAGAGTGAAAAAGCATGTTCTCGACCCTTTGCTAAAAGATTGATTCAGGTAGAAGGGAGCCAGAGGCTACTCATGAGACAATGGGAGAAAGACCCCAAGGCATTTCAGAGATGGCTCAGGATCCCCCAGATCACAGACCCAGAAATCTAGGAGGTCGTAGACCCTCAAATCGAAAAAATAAAGGCATATACTGAAGAATCCATTCACGTTGCTATGCGGAGTCTACTGTGTTAAGTGCTGTTAAGAGTGAATAACATAGGCATGATTCCTGTCCCTCAGGAGCTAGCTGCAATTTGGGAAAGGTTGTTTCTCCAACTTTAAAGATTTAATGTTGGCAGAAAGTAGTGATTCTTCTTCTTTGATCAAAGCCTCTGTGAGACTCATAAAAGACAAAGCCGGGTCGAACAGAGCTACATAATGGCCTACAGCAATTTTTATAGCAGGAATAAAAAGCAGAAAGCACTTTTAAGTAACCTAAACAAATAATCTAAACCACTATTCCCTAATCATTTTGATTCAATAACAAAAGAGCCGAGCCTTCTGCCTTTCCATTGTTTGATTGATTTGTTTGTTTTGCTTTTTTGGTCAGCGCTTAGGTGCAGATCACAGAAAACCACTGTAGCAATTTTAAGCAGGAAGGGCTAAGTATGGGGAATGAGGTGCTTGCAAATTCATTAGAAGGGCTGGAGGAGTGGGCTGCTGTCTGAGAAATCAGAAAGACCCTAGAGAAATTCCTGGATCCCAGGGGATGTTCATTCCTATTCTAGTTTGCTCACAATGCCACTTTTATATCCTATAAGCTGAGGTGTGGCTTAAAAAGTTCACTACCTCCAACACAGTCATATAAAATGCTAGAGAAAGAGGAAAAACTAAACAAAGGAAATCGGCTACTGTATTCATGACAAAACAAGGAAGAAAACTGGGGTAGCTGGGACGGACCGCATTTCTGCATCTGGTCCCAAGTCCGTAGTTGATACCAGGACGGACCGCATTTCTGCACCTGGTCCCAAGTCCGTAGTTGGTACCGGGACGGACCGTATTTCTGCACCTGGTCCCAAGTCCGTAGTTGGTACCGGGACGGACCGTATTTCTGCACCTGGTCCCAAGTCCGTAGTTGATACCGGGACGGACCGCATTTCTGCACCTGGTCCCAAGTCCGTAGTTGGTACCGGGACGGACCGCATTTCTGCATCTGGTCCCAAGTCCGTAGTTGGTACCGGGACGGACCGCATTTCTGCACCTGGTCCCAAGTCCGTAGTTGGTACCGGGACGGACCGCATTTCTGCACCTGGTCCCAAGTCCGTAGTTGGTACCGGGACGGACCGCATTTCTGCACCTGGTCCCAAGTCCGTAGTTGGTACCGGGACGGACCGCATTTCTGCACCTGGTCCCAAGTCCGTAGTTGATACCGGGACGGACCGTATTTCTGCACCTGGTCCCAAGTCCGTAGTTGGTACCGGGACGGACCGTATTTCTGCACCTGGTCCCAAGTCCGTAGTTGATACCGGGACGGACCGTATTTCTGCACCTGGTCCCAAGTCCGTAGTTGATACCGGGACGGACCGTATTTCTGCACCTGGTCCCAAGTCCGTAGTTGGTACCGGGACGGACCGTATTTCTGCACCTGGTCCCAAGTCCGTAGTTGGTACCGGGACGGACCGTATTTCTGCACCTGGTCCCAAGTCCGTAGTTGGTACCGGGACGGACCGTATTTCTGCACCTGGTCCCAAGTCCGTAGTTGGTACCGGGACGGACCGCATTTCTGCACCTGGTCCCAAGTCCGTAGTTGATACTAGGACGGACCGTATTTCTGCACCTGGTCCCAAGTCCGTAGTTGGTACCGGGACGGACCGCATTTCTGCACCTGGTCCCAAGTCCGTAGTTGATACTAGGACGGACCGCATTTCTGCATCTGGTCCCAAGTCCGTAGTTGATACTAGGACGGACCGTATTTCTGCACCTGGTCCCAAGTCCGTAGTTGATACCGGGACGGACCGCATTTCTGCACCTGGTCCCAAGTCCGTAGTTGATACTAGGACAGACCGCATTTCTGCACCTGGTCCCAAGTCCGTAGTTGATACTAGGACAGACCGCATTTCTGCACCTGGTCCCAAGTCCGTAGTTGATACCGGGACGGACCGCATTTCTGCACCTGGTCCCAAGTCCGTAGTTGATACTGGGACAGACCGCATTTCTGCACCTGGTCCCAAGTCCGTAGTTGATACTAGGACAGACCGCATTTCTGCATCTGGTCCCAAGTCCGTAGTTGGTACCGGGACGGACCGCATTTCTGCACCTGGTCCCAAGTCCGTAGTTGATACCGGGACGGACCGCATTTCTGCACCTGGTCCCGAGTCCGTAGTTGATACCGGGACGGACCGCATTTCTGCACCTGGTCCCGAGTCCGTAGTTGATACCGGGACGGACCGCATTTCTGCACCTGGTCCCGAGTCCGTAGTTGATACCGGGACGGACCGCATTTCTGCACCTGGTCCCGAGTCCGTAGTTGGTACCGGGACGGACCGCATTTCTGCACCTGGTCCCAAGTCCGTAGTTGGTACCGGGACGGACCGCATTTCTGCACCTGGTCCCAAGTCCGTAGTTGGTACCGGGACGGACCGCATTTCTGCACCTGGTCCCAAGTCCGTAGTTGGTACCGGGACGGACCGCATTTCTGCACCTGGTCCCAAGTCCGTAGTTGATACCGGGACGGACCGTATTTCTGCACCTGGTCCCAAGTCCGTAGTTGGTACCGGGACGGACCGTATTTCTGCACCTGGTCCCAAGTCCGTAGTTGGTACCGGGACGGACCGTATTTCTGCACCTGGTCCCAAGTCCGTAGTTGGTACCGGGACGGACCGTATTTCTGCACCTGGTCCCAAGTCCGTAGTTGGTACCGGGACGGACCGCATTTCTGCACCTGGTCCCAAGTCCGTAGTTGATACCGGGACGGACCGTATTTCTGCACCTGGTCCCAAGTCCGTAGTTGATACCGGGACGGACCGCATTTCTGCACCTGGTCCCAAGTCCGTAGTTGATACTAGGACAGACCGCATTTCTGCACCTGGTCCCAAGTCCGTAGTTGATACTAGGACGGACCGCATTTCTGCACCTGGTCCCAAGTCCGTAGTTGATACCGGGACGGACCGCATTTCTGCACCTGGTCCCAAGTCCGTAGTTGATACCAGGACAGACCGCATTTCTGCACCTGGTCCCAAGTCCGTAGTTGATACCAGGACAGACCGCATTTCTGCACCTGGTCCCAAGTCCGTAGTTGATACCAGGACAGACCGCATTTCTGCACCTGGTCCCAAGTCCGTAGTTGATACCGGGACGGACCGCATTTCTGCACCTGGTCCCAAGTCCGTAGTTGGTACCGGGACGGACCGCATTTCTGCACCTGGTCCCAAGTCCGTAGTTGATAATAGGACGGACCGCATTTCTGCACCTGGTCCCAAGTCCGTAGTTGATACCGGGACGGACCGCATTTCTGCACCTGGTCCCAAGTCCGTAGTTGGTACCGGGACGGACCGCATTTCTGCATCTGGTCCCGAGTCCGTAGTTGGTACCGGGACGGACCGCATTTCTGCATCTGGTCCCGAGTCCGTAGTTGATACCGGGACGGACCGCATTTCTGCACCTGGTCCCAAGTCCGTAGTTGGTACCGGCACGGACCGCATTTCTGCACCTGGTCCCAAGTCCGTAGTTGATACTAGGACGGACCGCATTTCTGCACCTGGTCCCAAGTCCGTAGTTGATACCGGGACGGACCGCATTTCTGCACCTGGTCCCAAGTCCGTAGTTGGTACCGGGACGGACCGCATTTCTGCATCTGGTCCCGAGTCCGTAGTTGGTACCGGGACGGACCGCATTTCTGCATCTGGTCCCGAGTCCGTAGTTGATACCGGGACGGACCGCATTTCTGCACCTGGTCCCAAGTCCGTAGTTGGTATTTTTGACTTCCTTCTACTTCCAGCTCATGCTCGTTTTTTACCCTCAGCTGGTCATGCTGCTTTACCTGACGCAGTAACTCAAACTCATTTGAAGGGGTCTGAGCCCTTGCTGACCCTGCCTGTCGAGTCTCTAGGTGGAAGGTATCTTTTTCTCATTACGAAGCCTCGATGAGTTAGCAGAGAGCCGAGAGCCACAAGGTACAAAGCCTTTGTGGCTGGGTCCTTACATGAAATAACGGAAGGTGATGCGACCGCTCCTCGGTTCCTGGACTCCTGCTGTTTTACTGGGAGAAGCAACACCAAGTGTTGGCTGTCGGTTAGAGCATTTTCTCGTCTACAGCACGGCACCCCAACTTATCAGGCTGGTGTTGAGTAGCTGGTACTGTAACTGAGTCTCCAGCAGGTTATTCTACCATTTGTAAGGGCATGTGCTTGTAGGTGATGGGACACATGGTGAGACCAGTGAGATCCATAGACACCTCTTTCTCTCACTTCTTTGGTAGAAGCAATGCTGCGTGGGACACTTTCTGTGGTGGTGAATAAAGGTGTTCACAGTCAGTATTGCGGGCAGAAACAGAGCTACCAGAAAAGTCAGATATGCATCTATGATGAGTATCTATTCCAGTGATGATAAATTACCGTCTCTTTCCTTCACCCCCATGATGGAAAGAAATGGATGCAATTAACCTGCCACCACATACTTGACTCATCTGTTTCTACTTCGAATATGGTATTGTATTAGGGGCTCCACGTTGGTTTCTGTCGCCAGCAGGTTAAACAATCAGCACTTGCCAAACAGCCTTGGTGAAGGAAGGCAGTAGTTTTGAGCCCTTGCCTACCCTCCATCCCCGTTGCTATGGCTACATTAACCATAACTAAGCCCCAGGGTGGCTGGGGTAAGAGGCTAACTGACATGTATAGACAATAATTTTGTGTATCTGATTGTTGGATATCTCTTTGGCAACAGCTGTGGGCAAAATTCTTAGTCCCTAAGACCCATTCAGGGTTTTCAGCTACAAATAGGAAAATGTGACTCCCATTAATTTAAGCAGAAATAGATTCGATTGGATGGCTTTGGGTAGCTGTCAGTATGAATGTGAAGGCAGGTAAGTGACTAGGGAAAGGCAAGCCCAAGAAAGTTTTACAGTTAACAACAGGACAGAGGACACGTCAGAGGCACTCAGTTAACAACAGGACAGAGGACATGTCAGAGGCACTCAGTTAACAACAGGACAGAGGACATGTCAGAGGCACTCAGGTCAGGACCTTGACTTTGGACAGTCCATACTGCCATTTTCACTGCTGGACTCTTGTTTTTCTGAGACAGTCTCACTCTGTTGGCCAGGCTGGAGTGCAGTGGCGCAAGCTCGGCTCACTGCAACCTCCGCCTCCCGAGTTGAAGCCATTCTCCTGCCTCAGCCTCCCGAGTAGCTGGGATTACAGGTGTGCGCCACCGTGCCTAGCTATTTTTGTATTCTTAGTAGACACACGGTTTCATCGTGTTGGCCAGGCTGGTCTTGTAATCCTGACTTCAGGTGATTCACCCACCTTGGCCTCCCAAAGTGCTGGGATTACAGGCGTGAACCACTGCACCTGGCCACTGCTGGACTCTGAAATCTGCCGCAACCTCTGAGAACGTTCTCTGCTTATTGCTGTCATTGAGTATTTACACGTGAGGGAAAATCCCTGACAGGAGCATCTGTTTGGCCAAATCTGGGCCACATGCTTCTTGTCAAGGAAATGGGAAAGGGATATATGCTCATTTTAGGCATAGCGAACTTGGATCTTGCCTTCCAACAAGACTTAGGAGTTGGGGGAATCCTTCCGTCTAGGAAGAATTCAGATAGGCAAAACCTGACAGATGTGTACCATACCCTCTAAGCCTCAGTTTTCTCATCTGTGTAATGGGAACAACAATGCCCTTTTCAAATCTTTGTCCTTTGCTATGATGTGTTATCTGAATATCCTTTTCATCCTTATTCATTGCCATGAAGATTCAATTAAATAATCTTGTAAAATGCAATAAATCTTAGCTTTTATTATTACCTCAGTGTCTTTACAGAAATTGCTTCAGGACAAGGAGATAATTTCTAACCTTCAATTCAACCATCCGTCCCCTCAATTTCTGCTCCGGATCCCGGGAACGACCAGTAAAACCATCCCGGTTGTCTCTGTTACAAACGATTCACTTCCAACCACAAGGGGCCCTCAGTGCTGCTTGCAGATCCTGCCCAACTCCGCTCCCATTTCCCGGAACCAGTGGATTCACTTTTCTTCAGAGAGGAAAGACAGACTTTACATGTAAACTGCCTTCACTCACTAACTCACGTACATTCGCGCTAATTATTGCTACCATCCCCACTCCCAAGTCTCAAGTGGTGTCAGGTCTCTCCTCCTTTTAAGGGCTCATCCCTCCCTCTGTCTGGGCTATTTTGCCTTCTCTGGGCCTTTGCTTGGGCTTCCTTCCCTGGATTTTTTTTTTTTTTGAGATGGAGTCTTGCTCTGTCTCCCAGGCTGGAGTGCAGTGGTGTGATCCCGGCTCATTGCAACCTCTGCCTCCCGAGTTCAAGCGATTCTCATGCCTCAGCCTCCCAAGTAGCTGGGATTACAGGCACACGCCACCACGCCCAGCTAGTGTTTGTATTTTAGTAGAGACGGGTTTTGCCATGTTGGCCATGCTGGTTTCGGACTCCCGACCTCAAGCAATCCACACACCTTGGCCTCCCAAAGTGAGAGGGTTACAGGCATGAGCCACCACACCCAGCCTGGATTTTGTATGTCTCTTAGTTGCTTCTCGGTGGCTTGCAGTATCGAACGCTGCACAGACACTTTGTGACACTGGATGCCACTGTTCTGGGTTATTAAAATAGAACCCTTACTGTTTTCGTGGATTTGATCAAGGCACCTTGTAAAAATTAAAGGCAACATAGAAAAGTGAAAGGAGTAAAAGTCACTTGAAATCTCTAACTCAGAGATAACCATTCTGAGCATCATGCTTGATACTGTCTCCCTGTTCTGACCCGTGTGTACTTTATGTCTGGTTTTACATGGAGAAAATGTATATCCTCTTTCTTTCCTGTACAATTACTTTTTTCTTTCTTCACTGAATCATTCCCATCAGAATATATACATCCCGTTGTTTCTCCCATTTGAAAAACACCCTCTTTTATTTTATTCTAATCTACATATCACCTTATTATCTTCTCCCTTTTATGGAAACGTCTCTTGAAAGAATGATGAATTTCACTGCATGGATTTCTCCACCAGTCTCCTTTGAATTTCTCCTCATCTTCTCAACCTTCAAGCCTTGCCCAGGGATCTGTCTTACAACCTCTTCTCTTTTTGTGAACTCTTGACATCAAATGATCCTTTCATCTTGGCCTCCCAAAGTGTTGGGATTACAGGTGTGAGCCATCCTGCCCAGTCCCTCTTCTCTTTTCTGTCTGCACTCACTCCCTGGGTGATCTCATGGAGTTTCATGGCTTTAAATACTGTTCTTGTTCTGTTGACTCATACATCTGTAATTCTATGTAAGGCTTCTCTGCTGACCTCAAGATGCCAAGTTGCCTACTGGACATTTCCACCTGCATGTGTGACAGGTATCCTCAACGTAACACACTCAAAACGGAATTGTCGAGTTCCTTCCTCCACTCCAAACCCACTTCTGCCATATTCCCAACCTTATTTTTCTGGTCCCTCAGACAAAAGATCTTGGAGTCATCCTTGATGTCTCTCTTTTTTTCGTATCCCACAGCAAATCTGCCAGCAAATCCAGTTCAGTCTACCTTCAAGATATATTGAATTTCCAAGAGTTTTTTTTCTACCTGTGTTGCTTACCCTCTGACCCAAACCATCATCATCTCTTCCTTGGATGATTTCAATAGCATCATTACACTCCCTGTGTTGTGGGTAGACAGTATTTCCCAAAAAAAGATAAATGGAAATCCTCATCCTTGATACCTCTGAATGTGATCTTATTCGGAAAAAGGGTGTTTGTCAATGTAATCGAGTTAAGATGAAGTCAGACTGGATTAGAGCGAGTTCTACTCCAATAAGACTGATGCCTTTATAAGAAGAGAAGACAGACACGAGGAGAGGGAACAGCATGTGAAGACGCGGAGACACATGCAGGGAGAGCAGCAGGGGATGCGGGAGGCAGAGGCTGGAGTTACGGGGCTGCAAGCCAAGGAATGCCACGCATTGCCAGTGACAATAGAGTATGCGAGAGGCGTGGAACGGAGTCTTCGCTGGTCTGTGAGAAAGCACAAGCCTGCTGAGCCTTGATTTCTGACGTCTGCCCTCCAGAACTGTGAGAGGATACATTTCTGTTGTTTTAAGTTCCCAGTTTGGGGTAACTTGTTACGGTAGCCCTAGGAAACCTAATATATCCCGCTCTTCCTTCCCCCCGAAGACTATTTTCCACACAGCCAAAAACGGTATCATTTATCTCATTAAAGATATCACTCAAAACCGTCATTTCCTCAAATGGTTAAACATAGAATTCCCATATGATCCAACAATTCCACTGCTGGATATATGCCAAAAAAAACTGAACACAGGGACTCAAACAGATACTGGGGAAAGTCTATTGTATTTAAAAACTGAACTATAATTCTGAGTATGAGCTGTGCTGAAAACATATTTACTCCTGAGACGCGCTAGCTTATTCCGTTTCCATGGGAGATACTGCCTGAGATTTAATCTCTCTTCAGGTCAGCTCTTCACCTTTCAGCATGATCACCAGTCTTGTTTTTTCAAGCAACAATTTGACTTTATCACACGTAATTCTAAGTTTTAGAACAGTTACTTTGTGGTAAGTATAACTCTTCCAGAGCTTAGCATTATGTGTGATAAATATAACGTGTTCCGACTTAGCACTTATGAATTTCTAGATAAATTGCCGAGTATGCTATGAAGTTCTCATTCCCGGTCCTCTTAAACAAGTACCCAGAATAAACACAATTTATGATATACGAAAACAAAATGCTGTTCACCGTTCAGCCGTTTGTAGACCTTTGTGCTATCAAAGCCATTTTCCCGAGGTTACTAATGACTCTGGACTTGCTAAAGCCAATGGCTTAGGAGTCACCCTACTCAGCTTCTCTATGACATTTGACATTGTCGATCGCTGCCTCCTTAACGAAATTTTCATTTTGTGACTTCTTTGACACGACTCTCTCCTAATAGTCTTGCTGCCCCCTCTGACCACATCTCAGCCTCCCTCCTTGACCCATCTTCTTTGTCAGGACGTCCCCTTGGGCTCTTTTCCTTTACGTTCTATGCTCTCTCTCTGCAGATTTACCAGACTTAACTATCACTTAAATGTGAACGGCTCCTCAGCTTTCAGTCTGAACTTCTCTTCCTAGAGCTCTACATCAGTCTTTCCAGCTGGAGTACTGCATGTTCCATTGATTCCTTCATGTTTGCCACATCTCGTAGTGCCCCAGACCTGCTCCCTGCTTTCATTTCTCGTCTCAGTTCATGGTGCAGCATCTACCCAGTCACTAGAGTTAGAGTCACGTGTCACGCCTCCTTCTGTCCGTGATCCCGACTGGCTGGAGTTGTTGCATCCACAGTCAGCATCATACAGTACTCAAGAGCAAGGACTCTACATCTGCGTTGCCAGGGCTCACACCCAGGTTTGCCACTTACTAGGGGGGTGCTCTTGAGTAAGCTGCTTAACCTCTATGTCTGACTTTACTCATCTATAAAATGAAGATAACAATGGTAGCTATCTCTCCGTGTTCTTGTGAAGCTTTACATTTGCGTTTGTAAAGTGCCTGGACGGTGCCTGGCACGCGTGTTACACAGGTTTGTCTTCGGTTTGTCCTCACCCTAGTCCATCCTTCAGACTGCTGACAGATGTTTTTGTGGGACTACTAATTTTTATGTTAAACCAGGGGCCAGTCTCTATGTTAAGTGTTTTATATGTGCAATCTCATTGAATTCTCCAAACAACATGTGAGGGAGGTGTGATAATACCCATTTAAGAGATGAGGAAACCGGACTTTAAGAGCTAGTGCACTTTGCCGAAAGTTACACAGTTTGTAAATGTCAGAGTTGAAATTTTAATTTAGGCCTGTCTACTCCCAAGAACTAGTGTTCAAAACCAGGAAGCTACACTATCCTGCTTTTCCAAACCTGAGTTAGTCACTCACTGTTTAACCTTCTTCAAAGACTCCACGCTTCCTATGCTGCCATGAACTATTCCTTCACGATCTTGTTGCAACTTAACTTTATTTCCTACAACTTTCCTCCATGTAGCCTCCTCGTTCCTTCTTCCTTCCCCTCTCTTTCCCTCCTTTCCTTTGTTCCTTTAACCTCTATTGAATACCTGAGTGCCAGGCACTGTGCTAAATTGGAGAAAACAAGAGATGAGCAGTTTGTCTTCAAGGACCTCATAGTCTGATACAAATTATTATTGACAATACAGTAAGGGGAGTGCACTCGGGTGATGTGGGAGCCAGACTGGGAGACAAGGAGCAGGAGCAGGGAAATGTATTAGTCCATTTTCATGTTGTTAATGAAGACATACCAAAGACTGGATAACTTATAAAGGAAAAGAGGCTTAGTGGACCCACAGTTCCACATGGCTGGGGAGGCTTCACAATCGTGGCAGAAGGCGAAAAAGGAGCAAAGGCAGGTCTTAGGTGGCAGCGGATGAGACAGTGTGTGCAGGGGAACTTCCTTTTAGGAAACCATCAGATCTCATGAGACTTATCCAGTATCACAGAAACAGCAAGGGAAAACCTGACCCCATGATTTAATTATCTGCCACCAGGTTTCTCCCAAGACACATGGGGATTATGGGAACTACAATTCAAAATAAGATTTGGGTGGGGACACAGCCAAACCATTTCAGACAGTTTCTTTGAGAGAGGACATTTGGCTGCTTTAAAGGATACTCTGGTTGGACAATTTCCTGTTGTTATTTAACAATTCTGGGCCGGGCACGGTGGCTCACGCCTGTAATCCCAGCACTTTTGGAGCCCGAGGCGGGTGGATCATGAGATCAGGAGTTCGAGACCAGCCTGACCAACATGGTGAAACCTCGTCTCTACTAAAAATACAAAAATTAGCTGGGCGTGGTGGCGTACGCCTGTAATCCCAGCTACTCAGGAGATTGAGGCAGGAGAATTGCCTGAATCTGGGAGGCGGAGGTTGCAGTGAGCCAAGATCGTGCCACTGCACTCCAGGCTGGGCGACAGAGGGAGACGTCGTCTCAAAAACCAAATGAACAAACAAACAAAAACAATTCTGACTTTTTGCTTTTTGCCTTTGGGGTGTCTTTTTCCCTGTCAGATAGTTAGCTAAGACTGGATTTCAAATTCAGTTCTCTGATCCTCGGATGTTTGTTTCCTGACGCATACCTCAATTACAGCATGTATTGCATGGTAGTTTAAGAACTGTTGGTCTATCTGCCCATCTTTTTCTTTTTCTTTTCTTTTTTTTGAGACTGAGTCTTGCTCTGTCACCCAGGCTGGAGTGCAGTGATGCAATCTCAGCTCACTGCAACCTCCACCTCCCTGTTTCAAGTGATTCTCTCACCTCAGCTCCCTGAGTAGCTGGGTCTACAGGTGTGTACCACCACATTCTGCTAATTTTTGTATTTTTAGTAGAGATGGGGTTTCACCATATTAGGCAGACTGGTCTTGAACTTGTGACCTCAGGTGATCCTCCCACCTCAGCCTCCCAGTGTTGGGATTACAGGCGTGAGTCACTGAGCCTGGTAGGAAATTCGTTACTAAATCTACTTCTGTGGATAAATTCGTTACTAAATCTACTTCTGTGGATAAATTAAGATTGTCATGTCCTGGGTGGCAGGGCTCTGGATCAGGCATGAGAAAAATCAAGAATTATTGTTTTTTAGAGAGAGTTTTGAGGGTTTCCTTACTGCCTTGAGTTGGGCCATGGTTCCAGAATTTTGTGCACAATTGAGGTGTGGAGGTATGGTGCTGCTCGGAGCAACGTGCCATGGTCCACCAGGGCTGCTGCTAAGAATTTACCATTCTAGTCCATGACTGGCTGAAGGCCCAGGAATAGGAATCTCTTTTGTAGCTGTCCCTGTTTCCCTCTTCCCAGGCACAACATACAGCCATTTCCTTTCTGTGGTCTTGCCTCCTTCCTGGTAGCACAGACGTTCCTTTTGGCCTCTCTCTTTCTCCTGCCAAGGTTTACCTCCAGCAGAGGGGAATATTTATGGTGAGCAGAGGGAGGTCTGAGGTGAGAGGAGTCTTCACTCTTCTTTTTTTTTCTTTCTTGCTTTCCTTTCCTTTCTCTCTCTCTTTCTTTTTGACCCTGATTACCCTTTAGCAGAGGTTAAGGCTTTTATACAGAAAAAGCCGGAAAGACTCATAGCCTATGCCTATTTTCCATCTCGTGTCATCTGTCTCCTGGGGAAATGATTGCAGAACCCCTATTGGCATGAATTAAGGGGAAGGGAAAGGGAAAAAGTACATGGAGAAACAAGACTACAGCAGAGATTTGTATCTCAGAATACTGCCCCAGGCATAGTAGTTCCCTAGTAAATCTTGAAGTCTTATCAAAATTGTGAGGGTTAGGCTGACCACTGTGGCTCATGCCTGAAATTCCAGCACTTTAGGAGGCCTAGGTGGGAGGATTGTTTGAGCTCGGGAGCTCAAGACCAGCCTGGGCAATATAGCAAGACCCACATCTCTCCCAGAAATAAACAAAAAAGTTAGCTGGGCATGGTGGTGTGCACCTGTAGTCCCAGCTACTCAGGGGGCCGAGGTGGGAGGATTGCTTAAATTTGTGAGGTCAAGGCTGCAGTGAGCCATGATGGTGTTATTGCATTCCAGCCTGGGCAACAGAGCAAGACTGAAAAACAGTTGTTAGAATTAAGGGACAAAGTCCATGTAAGAGGTTTAGAACAGTACTCGGTACAGGGACAGTGAGTCCTCAATAAATTATTGAGTCTCCTCCACCCAGGGCAGGACCTGGGTTTCTCTCCAAGACAATCACTCCCACACTCAATGTAGTACAGAGCTATATGAGTGATCTCTTCCCACGTTTCCCAGGGACAATTCAGCCTGGACGCTGGGCTTGTTTCTGGTATTACTGGGGTGGGCTTAGAGCTGTACTTCCAGGGGGTTCTCTTTCCTTCCAACATTGTTTTCCCTCCCAACCCTCACCCCCAACCTTAGGAAGCTCAGTTTACAATTGCAGTCGGTACCTGCGCTTGGTGTTTTTAAGCCTTTCTGATGGCCCCCGGATTAGACAATTACACTGAAGGTCATAAGCAGCATGCACTTTTTGGCATTGATGTCTTTAGTTAAATTCAGCGAGCATTTATTGAGCACCTAGATTATGTAAAATACTGTTCCTTTAAATACATTTCTTTAGTCGTGATCTGCTTTGGCAACTTAGTTTGGATTAGTCCTGATTCCAAAACTGAAAACCAAAAGGTTTTATGAAGAATAAATATTAAAATGGAAAAACATTTTCACAGTTCTTGTGAACATAAACGTCTTGTGTGGATCATTGTTGCTACGGTATTAATGTTAATTGCAATAACAACACTGCTGCTTCCCAGGCCGGCGGTAGAGGAGCAGCTGCAGGCCGAGGAGCAGCTGCAGGCCGAGGAGCAGCTGCAGGCCAAGGAGCCAGACTGAACAGGTCCGGGGAGGGGCCTGTGGCACGTACAGCCCATAGGGGGCGGAGTCTTGAGAAACGTACTCAAGCCCCGCCCCTTACGGCACCCCCTTGGTCAGGACGGTGTAGGCGGTTACCATGGCGATGACGTCTAGAGGGCGGGGAGGGGCGGAGCTATGGAGAGGAGGAGGAAGATGGCGGGCGGGCGGCTCTGAAGAGACCTCGGCGGCGGCGGAGGAGGAGAGAAGCGCAGAGCCGCGCCGCGCCTGGGCCCATGTGGGGAGGAGTCGGAGTCGCTGTTGCCGCCGCCGCCGCCGCCGCCGCCGCCGCCTGTAGCTGCTGGACCCGAGTGGGAGTGAGGGGGAGACGGCAGGATGAAGTTCGCCGAGCACCTCTCTGCGCACATCACTCCCGAGTGGAGGAAGCAGTACATCCAGTATGAGGTACTGGCCGCGGCCGGGGTGTGGGAGGACTCGGAGGGGCCACCTCGTCGCCCTGACGTCCACCGCCGCCTTCCGCTCCGGCTGCCTCCCTGTGCCCGGGCAGACTTTGACCAGCTGCCGCGGGGCGCCACTGCGGCATCCCCGCCGCGGCCGGCAGCCTCCCGGCCCCGCTGCCCTTCCCCTCCCCCGCAGCCCCGCTGCCGCCGGGGTAACGGATATGCAGGCGGAGGGCCGGGAGGACAGGCGCGGCGGGGGCCGGGGCCGGGGCCGGGGCACGCTGGGAGGGAGCTGCAGGTGGGGGAGTCGCGGTGCGAGGGCAGCTCCGGGCGCGGCGGTTCCACGCTCGTCCCCTTCTCCCGACTCGCCCTGACCTCGTCCCCCCCCGGGCGAGCGCCCCCTCGCCAAGGTGAGGTCTTGTTTCTCCCTCCTCACCTCTCACCAGGGAATCCTCCTCCAACAGAAGCCCCTCCGGTGATTTCCTTCATTCCGCAGAGCCCTTCGGCTTTTTCCCACTTGCCCGCTATTGACAAAGGCTTTGTAACGGGGTTGAAACTTGAGTGTGTATCACATATGCGGTGGTTATAGTTTTTGTAAACACGTTGTCATCAACCATTCTGCGTTGATAATAAGACTTTTTTACCGATTGCATGAAGTCTACAGAGTAATAACATCTGTTTTTGCCTCTTGTTTTGGAATGCAGGGAAGATAATTACGTTTTTATATTTTCTGTTAAGTTTTTGCTAGCTGGGGAGAAAATCGGTATATTGTAAACAATATACCTTACCTGTGTATTACAGAAATCATGCTCCCCATTCCCTTTCAATTTCTCTGCTAACACTCCTGGAAGGGATTTAATAAGTAAGGAACCTTACATTAATACAGGGGAAACTAAAGATAATGAACCCATTTATATATTCAGAAGACAAGATACCTAAGAGGCTTTAAGCGTTGCAATAGGTTATTCTCAGTAGCTGTTAGTTCAGCTCCTGGATAGAGAAAGACAGACTTATCTGTAACCTCCAGGAATTCACATTCATTTTATGTGCAGGAACAAAGAATATAAAATCAATATGAACACACATAACCTAGCTAGATTTTATGAATTAAACTATTTTAGTTCCCCATTTAATTTTCACATAAGTTTAGTGATAGGAGGTTTGGGCAATAGCAGTGAGTGTATTTATTCATATAGCCATTGTAATACTGCGGAAGACAGGGAAAGAGATCCAGGTTGAACAGAATCTTGAATATTGTGAAATATTGTATTTGATTGTTGCTAGAAATAAAGACCAGGAATGAATAAGACTTTGTTGTCACTTAATTTCTTACAGTGTTTTGTAAGAATGAATGAAATAAGGGACTAACATTTCAGCCTGCAGAGTTGATTTATTGTTTCTAATAACATTCGGTTTTAAAACCCTGGCTGGAGTCCAAGTGATGGTTTTTATTGAAAGAAGCGTATTGGTCTGTCATCTTTCTAGTAGTCATTTTCAGCACCACTGCCAGTTCTTCATAGAGGCACAGGACAGGAGCATGCTGAAGCACATCTTATATTTGTTACAAAGCACGGAATGCTTGGGGCAGAAGTACTAGTGGCTGGATGTATGCTATGATTCATTTTAAGTATTTCAACACTTAACTATTTCATAGAATTGTATTAATTTGCAATACCTGGGACTGGAAAGAGAAGCATAATTTAGTTTGAAAATGAACCCTCTTCATTTGTAAATGCCACTTTTGTGGCTGGAGGAACCACAGTGATTCTGGGACTCCTCATTCACATAGTATACTTGGGTACTGTTCATAAATGTTTACTGTAGGTTGGTCACAGAGGTGCAAAATTCCTGAGAGTGAGTTGTGTCTGCATTATCTTTCTCAGGCCAGTTATAAATTATGTTTTGAAAAATTCATTTGTTGTGGATAATTAAAATTTGATTCTGCAGAGAGTTCCTACTGTATGACTCCTGTCCTAGATAAACTTGTTTAGTAGGCAAAATTAAATAAGGGACACCTTTCTTTGTAAATTGGAGTCAAAGAATTTTTTATGGGGTTGGAATTTTTGTTTTGTGTATTGTTTCTGAAGAGTTGCTGCTATTCCTTTAAAAGTAATAGAGAGATGTAAATAAGAGTCTTTAGAGTCCAGGAATTTTAGCAGTTTAAAACTTTGGGCAAAAAGGACATCCATAAAAATTTGCTAGGGAAAAAGTCCTTTTCATAATGAATTAAACTGTAGGTTCTCACGTGAAGATGATACTCTTTAAACACTGTCAGTAGAACAGGTGCTGGGATTTGTTTTTCAAGTACTGGTGGTGAAATTTTGGTGTATTACCCTTGGTTTCTAGCCTAGGGTGCTTTCTAGTGTTGTGAATCAGTATGAACTGTTTAGCTTCTTTGTTTTTTGTGTCATTTTGCCATATTAAATATTACTTGAAATAAGCAGAGAATTAGACTCTGAACATTTTGTTTCACATCTATAATCATGTTTAATTATATATAATACGTATATATGGTAACATAATAAATGGTTGTTTTTGTATATGTTAGCCATGAGACCTGGGACAATCTTTTTTGCCTTTCCCAGGCTCTTTCTTCCTCCGTTAACTAAGTATATAGGGGCCAGAGCTTTTCAAGGCCCATTCTAATTCATAAGTTTTTGATTTAACTTTTAATAGTTTTTATTCCTTGAATTGTTAAAATTATTGATGGTAATAACCCACCAATATCCTGAAAATTATCATATTTTTTAAATTTAAAAATAAGTCGTGGTGTTCATAGATTGTCTTCATAGGTAGAATAATAAAGCATAAAAGCATAAAATAATAGACCAGCATGGAGAAGCCGTATAAAGAAAAACTGTTCAGGCCGGGCACGGGGGCTCACGCCTGTAATCCCAGCACTTTGGGAGGCCGAGGCGGGTGGATCACGAGGTCAAGATATCGAGACCATCCTGGTCAACATGGTGAAACCCCGTCTCTACTAAAAATACAAAAAATTAGCTGGGCACGGTGGCGCGTGCCTGTAATCCCAGCTACTCAGGAGGCTGAGGCAGGAGAATTGCCTGAACCCAGGAGGCAGAGGTTGCAGTGAGCCGAGATCGCGCCATTGCACTCCAGCCTGGGTAACAAGAGAGAAACTCCGTCTCAAAAAAAAAAAAAAAAAAAAAAGAAAAACTGTTCAATCCCCTTGTAAGTAGTTTTTACAAAGAATAATCATAAACAAGCAGAGACTATTCCTGTTTCCAGTAATCTATTTTAGTATCAATCTTGGCATATAAAATAGAACATCAATAAATCTTTATAAGAGCTTTTTTAAAAAAATTTAGAATTAGTGATTATGTATTTTAAAGCTCTGCAATTGATTAATCAAAATTAACTGAGACTGGTTTCAACCAAATAGACTAGTATGACCATGTTAATATTTTGCAGAATATTAGCAAGGGAAGCAAATATATTTGGTGCGTTAGGTTGCTGACTTTCCCTAGGGCCCTGTATTTCTTTGGTTTTTCAGGACCCAGGAATGATTTTTTTTCAGTATATACATTGTTTTATATGATACTAAAATAACAAGGTTTCTAATGTATAGGATTTTAGAGCTAACAGGGAATTTAAAGTTTATCTACCTTGTTTTTCCAGACAAGGAAACTAGGGTCCAGAGGGGTTAAGCCACTTGTTAGGAATATGTGTGTGTGTCTCTTGAGCACATGTAAGCCTTGAGAGTCAGGTCACACTGTGTGATCCTGATGAAATCATTTCTTCTTTTAGCTAAGAGACATCTAAGTTTCCTTAATGTTAGAGAATTGGACTTGATTTCTAAGCTCACAACCCCATATTATTTAAGGACTCATCCAGCTCTAAAATTCTGTGTTTTTTAGTGGTTTAATTATGTTTGATATATGAAGAAGACACAACTTACAGGACTAATAATAGCATCCTTTAATATTCATAATATCTTTCAAAAATTTCTGATGATATTTTGATCTGTGAATAAGATGTTAACCCAATGAAACTCTCTTATTTAACTTAAAAAGGGATGGTCATGAATTAATTTTTTATTGCAGGATTTTGGAAAGGAGAGGTTCTGCATGCACTATATTTCCCTTGTATTCAAGTATAAGGAAAATTACCATAACATTATTATGATTTTCATTTATAGAACTAGAGAACTCATGGGAACACTCGTGTTACAGGCTTCAGTTTCCCAAAGGTATTATGTTGATTAGGTAGGGTTAACTTGCCTTGCTGTAACTTGTTTGAAATTTCCAGTTTGGCCACCCGATGGGGCACAAACCACACTTTTTCTTTCAGACACTTTTGTAAATGAAAATATAGTGTAGTATATTTAAGGTAACACTTGTAAATGATCGCGTCAATGAGATAGTTGGCATTTACAAATGTTTCTTAAGTGAGTGAATGAATTTTGTAAAAACAGGAAGCTATAACTATTCTTCATTACCTTGAAGTGTGTTTGTGAGAGTATCCTGGAAAGATTATACTTGTCTGTTTATCCCTGAAGGTTGGTTTTGGATCAGGTTTTGGGTAAAGGCCCAGATCATAAGAACCTAAGAATCTTGTTTGACCTGGGTTGACCATGGAAAATTAGTCCTAGCTTCAAATTCAGCCCTAATCTGGGAAGCATTTAAGAGAATGATTGAGTTGTGCTGGGTAGGAATTTCAGGTGTATTTGAGTTGTAGGCCCCAAAGGAGTGTTCCTAAAACTCCCATGGAGTAAGAGAAGACAGTATTAGAAAACTAAGGGGCCCAGGCGCAGTGCCTCACGCTTGTAATCCCAGCACTTTGGGAGGCCAAGGTGGATGGATCATGAAGTCAAGAGATCAAGACCATCCTGGCCAACATGGTGAATGTTGAAACCCCGTCTCTGCTAAAAAAACAAAAATTAGCTGGGCATGGTAGTGCACGCCTGTAGTGCCAGCTACTCAGGAGGCTGAGGCAGGAGAATCGCTTGAACCTGGGAGGTGGTGGTTGCAGTGAGCTGAGATCGTGCCACTGCACTCCAGCATGGCAACAGAGCAAGACTCCATCTCAAAAAAAGAAAAGTAAGGGAAGACAGAACTGTTAATTTTAATCACTTTTATGCATAAGAAAAGGAAGAAATAAAATTTTACTAGTATTTAATGAATGAATTGATTCAGTACTCCTGCTAAGGAGATCATACACAGGTATTCAGAGGAACACAGAAGGGTTGCCAGTGGCTTTCTCACTTATTTGTTCACTTTTGCGGATAAACATTAATCCAGTTATGGGTGTGTAGTTAAATATAAATTTTTATCTAGTTTTAGCCAAATCCACCCCTAGGAAATACACGTCTTAAAAAGACTCCTGTAAAGATACCGTAACAATAATACCAATAATGTAAGCACAAGTGAACAACAAGAAAACGACAGAGCTGACGTTTCTGCCTTCTAGTACCAGCTTTTTGCAGCCAAATTACAGATAAAAACAATGATACTTCAGTAGACTTGACAAGAAGTTTGCCAAAAATTTAAAAATCATTAAGCTAATTCCTTTTTTTTTCCCTGAGACGGAGCCTTACTCTGTCACCCAGGCTGGAGTACAGTGGCCTGATCTCAGCTCACTGCAGCCTCTGTCTCACAGGTTCAAGCCATTCCCATGCCTCAGCCTCCTGAGTAGCTGGGATTACAGGTGTGCACCACTACACTCAGCTAATTTTTGTGTTTTTAGTAAAGATGGGGTTTCACCATGTTGGCCAGGCTGGTCTCGAACTCTTGGCCTTAAGTAATCTACCTGCCTTGGCCTCCCAAAGTGCTGGGATTACAGGCATGAACCACCACTTCTGGCCTAAACTAACTCTTTAAAGTATGGTTTTACGTTTAGTGTCAGTCACAGTGAGCTTGACCCTAAGTATATGTATTATATACTTACCTTCGTGGGGTCTGTTTTTCAGTTTGTAGATGTTATAATTAAGTTTCAAAATAAAATCATTTCTGAACTTTGAACCAGACCTTTGAAATACTGTATCATAAAATGTTAAGATTTTATTTATTTAAATTTTCTTTATTTTTTTAAACAAAATTTAAAAAAAATGAAACTTTCCAGTTACGTTCTCTAAAGGCATTGTTACTGATAATTTCTTAGATCAAAAATATTTTTGTACTATTTCATAAATGAAAGGTAAAAATAATTTCATTCTTGTGTCATCTTTTTAAAACTTCTTTTTTAAACAATTTTGTTTCACATTGTACACAGATATAGATGGGTATAATTAATAAATATGTGTATATTGGAAATACATAATAAAACTTTTTTTAAAAATATGGATTTGACATAATAAAAATTTGGAAGACTTTGCCCAACTTGTACAGATTAACCACAGCTGGTTTGTGGGTTGCCTGGTATTGAAGTGGCCTTTGGGAATGAGAGTGTCAGCATTCACCCGGGTTCTTGCCCAGTGTATTAGCGTTTTCAGTTCTCTCCTTATCTAGTAAATGCTGAAAGAAGCCAGCAGAGACAGCTCATGAACAGATACTTTACAAATCATTTGTTCATTCCACAAGTTTACAGAAGTTTTTCTTCGCTATAGGCTCATTTGTCATTCAGTGCTTTCAGTACCTTAAAAATAGCAGAAGAAAACCAACACATACACACACCAAATTTGTGTGTATGTTGTGTTTGATTTTGTATTTCAGTCAACATAGTATTTTCAAAATTAAAACATGGTGTATAAAGGGAGGACTGAAGATTGAGGACTTGGAACATAGTTATTTATAAATTTGAATTACTTTTATATAACTTAAGTTATATCCCTTTACAGTCTCATTTGTTTAGTGAGACTGCTATTTAGTCACCTATTTCTTCCCATCACCAAGCAAGTGTGGTATGTACAGGGACTGATCAGAAAATCTTTTAAAAATTAGGCTGGGCACGGTGGTTCACACCTGTAATCCCAGTACTTTGGGAGGCCAAGGTAGGCAGATCACTTAGGTCAGGAGTTTAAGACCAGCCTGGCCAACATGGTGAAATCACTTCTCTACTGAAGTATACACTGCACTCCAGCCTGGGTAACATAGTGAGACCTTGTCTGGAAAAAAACAAAAACCCTTCAAAAATGGTTTATTTGCTAGAGAGTCAAAGGAAAATATAATTAATTTACTGTAAACATAACTTAAAATTTTCACAATCTGTTTACTGTAAACATAACTTAAAATTTTCACAATCTGTGTAACGAGAGGCTTAATATATTAAGAAAGCATAGTCATCTCTTATTTTTATTTTTATTTTTGTTTAATTTTTTGAGATGGAGTTTTACTCTTGTTGCCCATGCTGGAGTGCAATGGCACAATCTTGGCTCATTGCAACCTCCGCCTCCCGGGTTCAAGTGATTCTCTTTCCTCAGCCTCTCAAGTAGCTGGGATTGTAGGTATTCACCACCACGCCTGGCTAATTTTGTATTTTTAGAAGAGATGGAGGTTTCACCATGTTTGTCAGGCTGATCTTGTACTCCTGACCTCGGGTGATCTGCCCACCTTGGCCTCCCAAAATGCTACGATTACAGGCATGAGCCATCACCCCCGGCCAGTCATCTCTTATTAATTGAGGATGACCTGCTGTATTAGAAAGACCTTGGACCAGAAATCAGATATAAATCCTAAAATCCAGTTCTATCACTGACTGTTCGTAAATAACTAATGAACGTGATTTTTTTTTGAAGATTGAAGGACTGAAATTTAATCATAGAGAAAAGTGGGAAGTTTTTTGGTTATTTTTGTGCGAGTTACTTATGTAGGCTAAATTTGGCAAAGTTGGAATTCACAGAGTAATCCATGTGCTTTGTGGGCTTTTTTTATACCTGAGAGTCTCAGTGGTTCTCAAACTTTTTGGTCTCAGGACCACTTGAAACTCGTAGCAGTTATTGAGGATTCCAGTGTCCGTGATACATATACTATATTAGAAATGAAAACTGAGAATGTTTAAAACATGAGTGTATAAGTACACCTTCTACTAGCCATCTGAGATATGGCATCACATAGCAGTAGCCTCTGAAAAACTCCTTTGCATCCTCGTGAAAGCGTAAGAGTTAAAAAGCAAATGAAGTTATGGTGTTAGGAAAATAGTTTTGACTCCTTGGTTTCCCTGAAAGGGTTTTGAGAGTTACTGCCTTGGAGCACTGGACTTCTTCCAGAAGAAAGTTTGAAGATAGCCTGAAAAAAGGTTCTCTGGTCTTATCAAACGTAGGAGAGGATAAAGGAGTCCCCTGGGTGAAGAGTGTCTGGTACCTGCTGCAGAGCAGGGACAATAGAGATCTCATCTGATCCCTGATTCCACTCTCCTTTGTCTAAATTGAATTAGCAGAAGTGTGGTAGGCTTGTCATTCAGGAGAAAGGAATTGACAGTTATTGAGCAGTTAGAGACCAGGTGTTAGCTGCTTTACATATGTTATCTCAGTGTTCATAACAATCTTATTATCTCCATTTTACTGATGAGGAAACCCAGGCTTACAGAGATCAGTAATTTGCTTAAGTCTATATACTTGGTAAGTAAATGGATCCAGAATTTGAAATCAAATCAAATCAGATGTGGAGCTCTTGCTTTTGTATGGAAATTGTAAATAACAATAGTAATGACAGTAACAGCAGCTGTTATTTTTTGAGCACTTACTGTATCAGGCACTGTGGTAAGCTCTTTAAAAACATCTCTTACAGCAAGCTGTTAGGTTGTTAGCTCTGTTTCTAGGGGTGGGGGTGGGCAGGGCTGAGTCTGAATCTTGGAGCCATTAGGTAATTGATAATGTTGATACTAATTGTGAATAGCTAATTGTGGAGATTGTAAGAGCCCATGCTCTTAATTCCTCCATCCTACTGTTTTATGAAAAATGAATAAATCCATTCAGTTATCCATACACACATTTAGGCCTGGTCTGACCTGTTCTCAGGCACCACTGACCTTTCTATAGCCCCGTGAAGTAATGGCTGGGCTATTTTTAATCCCAGGTCTTAGTCTGCATGGTTTGGAGATAGTGAGTGCAGTCTGTAGGATCGTGTTCACCTCTGTTACATTATATTTCCCTCAAGGTTATCAGTGTAACTATTGCTAGAGAGCCAGCTGGTGAATAAAGGAACTTCAGAAGATGAATCATAAGAAAAAGCTAAGGAGATAAGGTGGTAAGCGTAAAAAGAGGAAGACTAACGTGGACGTGGCTGTTTGCTATGCCACGGTTTTGGTGTTTGGCTTCTGGATCATAAATCATGGAATGTTGGAGTGGTAAGGAACTTTAAAGATTATTTAGTTCAATTTCCTTTTTTTACCCAAATGACAAGAGATTAAATGATTCAGGTTATATGGTTTGGTTTGTGGCTGAGTTAACGCAATCACCCTGATTAATTTTATTGTTCCTTATTTTATATAATATGCTAGTATGTTAATAATACATAGAAAAACTTTGAAGGCGGATTTTCTGAGTTTATATTCCAGCTCCACTAACTAACTAGTTGAGTGACTTCAGGCAAGTCGTTAACCTTTTTGTGCTTCAGTTTCCTCATCTGTAAAACAGGGATAATAATAGTACTCACAGGATTGTTGTGAGGAGTAAATGAGTTAAAATATGAAAAGTGTTTAGCACAATGCCTGGCACATAGTAAGAGCAGTAAATTTCCTATTAAAATTATTTCTTCTGCAGAGCTCAACAATATTAAGCAATGATTAGCTAAGAGCATTTCTGACTTGGAAAGTGAGCCTCAAAGCCTGTTTCTTCAAGTTTGTCCAGTTTAGGTTTTCATGGAAAATGGCTTTGTTAATATTTCACTAATATTTTCCCTATCTTAATGAATCACTCTTAACCTTTTTGTATAGGGTGCAAAAACCGGGTGAGAACAGTTATGTGGCTGTGAAGTAAATTAGTTCTCTTGTCACTTGTAACTTGTATTCACCTTAGTTATAGACTCTGTATATTCTTTTTAAAAATTGAGGTGAAGTTTGCATGTGTGTTCTTAAGTATGTCTGAATGGCTTAAGTGAGTTGCTTGAGTTTTTAGTGCCTTTCTAATTTTAGTTTTTTTCTGTTTTCTAGTGAAAATGTAATTTTTAATCCTTTTTAGAGTTGAAAGAGACCTGCTCAACCCCTTTGTTTTACAAATGAATAAATTGAGAGCAGAGATGCCAAGATACCTGGTCAAAGTCTCCCAACTAGCTGATAGCAGAGCTTGGTATAAGAATATTGGCTTTCAGCTTACTGCTGTACCTTGTTAAGGCTTATCATCGCTGTGTAAATACTGCTTTTAAATTTTAAGAATGAAGTTTCTTTGTAAGAGTCAGTAGGGATTTAAATGTTCTTGTTAATGATTACTTAGTTAGTCTGCATTAATACATTTATCTGTATCTAATCGATTAGATCCCATTAACAACCTAAAATAGTTCTTGTGAATGCCAATTAAAAGACTGGGTACGTTAATGATGTTATTATTTACCCAATAACAAGAAAGTTAGGCATTGCCCTATTTAGGTATATGGTCATAAGTGGAACCCTATCTTGAGTGAGGAGATAGGACTAAGGAATTAGGGTGAGGCTTGAGGGGTCAGGTAACAGTGGAAGGTTTAGAAATGAATTGGCCTCATTCCTCTGTAACATACCTGTATTTGAATGTTAGCACAGGTTACATGTATTACCTGTACATGAAGAGTATATCCTCTGCCTATAACCCCAGTTGCCAAGCCAAAGTCAGAGCATATATGTGTAGAGAAGAGAAGAGTATGAATGAAACCAGTTTACTAAGTATACTTGAGTGTCCCCTTTCTTTCTTTTTCTTTTTCTTAAATAATGAAACAGTAATGATGATAATAACAACAGCTAATGTTTGTTGAGTGCTCTGGTGTGCCGGGCATTTTACATTTAATCCTTACCTTGTAAGGTAGGCTTTGTTATACCCATTATAAGAAGATGCTGAGTCTGAGGTTAAGTAGATGCCCAAGGTCATGTTGCCAGGGAGTGGTAGAACCAGAATTCAGACACAGATATGACACAGGTATTTCAGACGCTGAAGTTTTAACTTGGGAATAGGCTGTCAGGAAATAAAATAAGTGAGACTGAGTTCCTGCCTTAGAGTAGTTCTTAATTTGGGTGGCTCCTAATCATAGTATATACTGGGATTATGTTATAGAGGAATGGCCAATTGATTTTACCCTAGAGAGCAAAGACATTTATCTTGGAAGGATCTACAGAGGTGGTATTTGAACTGGGTACTAGATACTGAGTATGATTTTAACACGTAGTCGAGGGGAAAGGGCACTGGGGGAAATGTAGGCGGATAGAGTAATAGAGAGCAGAGGCAAAGGTGAGTGGAAGTACCCAAACACATTAATGCACTCTGGCTTAGATATGTTGAAGAGCCGGTCAGGTGAAGTTGGGAAGGTGAGCTGGCAGTGAGAGTGAAGGGCCTGTAATACTGTTCTAAGAAGTTTGAACATTTTGCTGGTGTGAAGCATGAAGTATTTTAAAGAAGAGATTGGGAGAGGGGTTAGTGCAAAGTGAGATGTGTAATCTAGATCTTGGAGGATACTTTGGAGAGGGGAAAACCAAACAGCATAGCCAAAGATGATGAAGACTTGAGTTAATATCTTATTTAATCAATTTTAATATGCTTTTTTTTTTTTCTGCATTTTAACATCTGAAATCGGGGTATGTCTTATAATAAACGCTATGCCATAGTTTAATTGGCTGACATTTTTTAGTTCTTAGAAGCACATAAAATAATGGTGTATGTTATTATTAGTGGTGTCCTAGATTTGATGAAATACAATAGTAATAATGTAGCATTTACCAATGCCTACTATTTGTCAGGGAGCGTAGTAAATACTTGTCAGTGTCCATCATCTAGCACAGTGTGTCTGTCACATTTAGCAACCCATATTTGCTAAATGAATTATCTCATGTGATCTTTACAACAGGCCTGTTGACATAGGTGTTTAGCCCATTTTATGAGAAAGTAGAGTCTCATATTTAAGTAATTGTCCAGAGTCAAATAGCTAGTTAATGGTGGAGTCAAGATAATGAACCTAGGTCTGCCTTACTCCAAATTCCATTCTTTTATCACTATGCATGCTCTGTGGTTCCACTGAGATAGGTAGAGGGTTGAAGAAGAAGGGTAGATTTGAAACTTGATAGAACTCTTAGGACTTTCATTGAAGGGATAAATAAATGCTGATGGAGTTAGAGTAGAAGGTGCATTTGAGGTCAGTGTGTTGCTTGGGAACACCATTCGACTGGCTGCCAAGAAGCCTCGTAGATTGTCTTTACTCTGGTAAATTCAGTGTGGCCCAGGTTCTTATAATAATTTGATCTTTTCTGTAACTCTGGATTGATGGGGCTTGGGCAGTAGTTTATAGTTAAGTGATTGGCTGAATGATACTAAGCTCACATGGGAGTGACGTGTCAACATCTGGGTGCCAAATTACTATCTACGATGGGAAATGTACCAACCATTCACACTCTAGGCTAAAATGCTTTTCCCTGTCACCAAGGTGTAAAGGGAGATACATAATAGCCAGAAGGTGGCTGGCTGACTATGTACTATAATTAGAAAGAGAGAGTTAATGATTCCTTTATTTAATGCTGTTAGGCCAGTGTTTTACAGTGTTTAAATGGGTTAGGTCCTCAGTTAAGGGTGTCTCCTTCCCTGGATTATGCTTGAATGTGCTGCCATTGTTTTGAGATTTTCCTTTTCCTATGCTTTTAATGCTGACCTCCCCGTCTTCTGATTTACTTTTTTTTTTTTTTTTTTTTTTTTTTAAGATAATGTTAATACTACCGATACTGGTCTGTAACTGTTAAACTTTGCATCTCTCTTCTGATCTATTGTATATGAAGTTTAGAATTTCACTGGATTCTAACAGACTAATTTGAATTTTGATCTTATTATTTATTAGATGTAAGACCTTTCCGAGCCTTATATTCTATTTGTGAAACAGTGGAAATTTCTTTCTCAATAATTGTAATGTTGAGATAATATGTATGTTAAACATCTAGCCTATATGTTGTAGGCCAGTGGTTTCCAACATTTTTGGCAGCAGGAATCAGTTTTGTGGAAGACAAATTTTCCACATACCAGTGGAAGAGGGAATGGTTTTGGGATGGTTCAAGCATGTTACATTTATTGTGCACTTTATTTTTATTATTTTTACATTGTAGTATGTAATGAAATAATTATACAACTCAGCATAATGTAGAATCAGTGGGAGGCAGAGCTTGTTTTCCTGCAACTAGATGGTCCCATCTGGGGGTGAGGGGAGACAGTGACACACAAATGTGTTGTTTATGTTCTGTCTACTCCCTAATCTGGTTTTGGTTGCTGTCACTGCAGAAAACCTGCTCCACAAAGATAGGAAGTTGGAAATGGAAGCAGGCTTATTCAGTGCTTTTGCGGCAATCTCAGAATATTCTGCCTTGACTTTAATCCAGAATGTATGGATATTTGAAGTTGTCTCAAGCATACTTTTAAGCCCATTGTCATTTGTGATCTGAAGCAGTTGATCTAGCCCGGACAAAGCCAATTCACCTGGTTTATTCACAAATAGGTTGTGGATTCATTCTTTTCCAGTTTGGGGGTCTTTTGTGGTTGGGAGGTAATGCTTAAACTCTTGAAAGCTGAGATAGGTGATCATGCACCAGCTGGGAGGTAGAAGGCCCTGGCTTAGTCTCTTTCAAAATCTCTGCTGATTTTTGAAACATTTCGGAAATCTCAGTGTTCACTTGTTGCTTCCATAATTTCAATTTGTCTTTGAATGCAGCCACTTTATCCGCTGACCTGCACACAGTTGTCCGTCTCTCCCAGAGTGACACACTGAGTTTGTTGAGCAGGTTGAATGTGTCATGCAATTAAGTTTTGTGACTCATTCTATGTCACAGAAATGTTCTGCTGGTGGTGATCGTTTTTCTAAAAGAAATCTCTGGAGTGGCTCTTGTAACTAAAAAACTCTAGCCAGTGATCTACCCTGAGAAAGCCATCTCACTAAGAGAAGATGTGTGTGCTCTGCTTTCATCTCCTCACAGAGCTGTGCAAACAGATGTGAGTTAAGGGCAGTTACTTTAATGTTCATAATTTTAGTCACATCCTGCAAAATATCGTTCAGGTGACATTTTTCAGCTAGCCAGCGTTTCTCTATGGATGACACAGTGCATAGACTCAACATTCAGAAGTGACCTCTTTGACCTGAGTAGTGAAACCAGAAAGTGTCCAGTCACGGCAGCTGCTCTGTCTGTGTCTATACCAACACCAAAGGACCAATTCAGTTTTCCTGACATGTAATCATTCAAAAACTTGGATAGTTCTGCAGCTGTGGTGTTGGTTGGCAACAAAAGTACACATAACATATCCTCATGCACATCCTCCTGAAAAATATATCAGACAGAAACAAGCATTGATGCCTTCTTGTCAACATCAGTAGACTTGTCAACCTGGATTGCATACCACGGTGACCCACTAATCCTAACAATTGTGCCTCAGTATCCTCTGCTGTTCCATGCATTCATCTAGTTACAGTACAAGCCAAAAGAGGTACACATGCCACCTTTTGAACTGCAGCCTCTCCTTAAAGGTCATGACAGGTGTCCTTAGCAGCAGACAGGATCAGCTCTTCACCAAATAGTAAAGGGCTTGCTAGCTTTGCAGTGCGGTTAGCCACTAAGAATGATGCTCAGAGTGCAGACACACTTGATGAAGTGGTGGCCTTCAATAATTGTTTTTGTTTTTCATGGTTTTTTTTTTTTTTTTTGTAACTCCAAAGGCTTGCCTTTTAATGCAGGGTGCTTGGTCTCCATGTGATGAAGCAGTTTTGAAGGTTTCATGGCTTTCTTGGATAGCTGGTTGCCACATATACAAAGCTGGCTTGGAGAATGTGAATCACCTGTTGCAATGAATCTGCTATTTAAGTAGGAGCCTTGGTATTTTCTCTTAAATGCAGCTTTCTTTTTGTTGGCAGTCTTAGAATCGTCTGCTGTCTCATCATTGGGTCTTTCCCCCTTTTCGAATAAGCTCTCCACTCATTTGTTTTTTACTCATTTTGGCTGGGGTTAGGTTGTGGGCTTACCGAAACTGTGACTGAGACAAGTGAGCAGTGCGGGGAAAGAGGCGTGGATGGAAGTAGTAAATAAAATACTGGGTGGGCCACGTGTGGACTGATGTAAGTGCTGGCTTCTGACTTAAAGCCTGCCACTAGATGCAGCTGTACAATTGAAGCACATCAATTCCCTTGCTACTATAAAGCCTGCCACAAGATGCAGCTTAATTGTCACTTGCCACTCACTGATAGGGTTTTGATATGAGTCTGCAAACAATTGACTTATTACAGTCTCTGTGCAGTCAAACCTGTCTCCTAATATTAATCTGTATTCACAGCTGCTTCACAGCACTGACATCACCACCTCGCTCCACCTCAGATCATCAGGCATTAGATTCTCATAAGGAGCAGCAACCTAGATCCCTTGCATGTGCAGTTTACAATAGGGTTCACACTCCTCTAAGACTCTAATGGTGCTGCTGATTGGACAGGAGGCAGAGCCCAGGCTGTAATGTGAGCAGTGGGGAGCTGCTGTAAATTCAGATGAAGCTTTGCTTGCTTACTCGCCTACTACTCACCTCCTGCTGTACATTACTGTAGATTTTATACAAACACTGTACAGTTAGGCTACGGTAAATTCATTAAAAAATTGTGTTGTAACATTATGATGGCTATAAGCTGTGACTTTTCTAAGACAATAGGAATTTTTCAGTTCTACTATAATCTTATTGGACCACTGTTGTTTATATGGTCTGTTGTTGACCAAAACATCATTTTGCTGTGCATGACTCTATTTTATTATCAAAGTAGGCCAGGCACCTGATTAGGTTTTGTCATTGTCAGTCTTCGTGGCATTCTAAGGAAAGCAGCCTTGGTGACTGTCTGAGTAGGCAAGCTTTAGAATATAGTACTAGCCAGGCCAGGCATGGTGGCTCATGCCTGTAATCCCAGCACTCTGGGAGGCCGAGGTGGGCGGATCACCTGAGGTTGAGACCAGCCTGGCCAATACGGTGAAACGCTGTCTCTACTGAAAATACAAAAATGAGCTGGGCATGATGGCACATGTCTGTAATCCCAGCTACTCCAGAGGCTGAGGCACAAGAATCGCTTGAACTGGGAGGAGGAGGTTGCAGTGAGCTAAGATCCCATCACTGTGCTCCAGCCTGGGTAACAGAATGAAACTCTGTCTCAAAAAAAAAGAAAGAAAAAAGAAAAAGAAAAAGGAACATAGCATTAGCCAGTAGATCTTTCTGCAGTATAGGTGTTCTGTATTTACATTGTCCAATTGTGGCCACTAGTCAGGTGTGGTTGTTTAGCATTTGAAATTTGCTTGGATAGACTGAGGACCTGAATACTTAATTTTAGTTTGCTAAAAGTAAAACATTTTACTTTTGATGGCAACATATGAGTAGTGGCTATTGCTCAGCTCTAAAACTTTCACTACTTAACAATCATGGCAAAAAGGACAAATTATGCTAATTCAGTTTCCTTTCACTGATGTATGTATGTATACGTGTTTGTTTATGTATTTGTGTGTATATATTGTTATCTCTCGTTTTGGGATTTTCCAAGAATTTGTAGCAGCAGAAGTTAAGGTTCTAGGTCTTTCTCTGCCATTAAGTGGCAGTGCCTTTTTAGTTGCCCTAAATGAGGGTCTGTCGTTTCTGAAATGTAGGATAGTGTTTTTCAGAGATTGGTTCACTGCCCATGTGCAGCAGAATTACCTGGGCTGCTTCTAAAAATACAGAAATGCAAATATGTGCATCCCACTAAATACCTATAGAAAGTAGAATTTCTGGGGGTTAAAACCTGAGAAATCTGATTTTTTTTTTTTTCTTGAGGAATCTGCAGTGCAGTGGGATAATTTTGGCTCACTGCAACCTCTACCTCCCAGGTTCAAGCGATTCTCCTGCCTCAGCCTCCTGAGTAGCTGGGATTACAGGTGCACACCACCACACAGCAAATTTTTGTATTTTTAGTAGAGATTGGGTTTCACCATGTTAGGAAGGCTGGTCTTGGACTCAACTTCAGGTGATCCTCCCACCTCGGTTTCCCAAAGTGCTGTGATACACGTGTAAGCCACTGTACCAGCCAGAAATCTGATTTAAAAAAATTGTTTTCTATAAATTCCTGAGATGATTCTAATTACTACACTGATTACATCTGTTCCTTTTATCTTCAATAATTTGTAACAGTGAGATTTGTCTTTGAGCTATTTGTTATTTAGTTTATATATGTATTTTTTGCTGTTAGCATCTTTTGGGGGGGCCTTCTGCATTGGATTCCCGAAAATTACATTGTATTTCTCACAGTCTTCATGTGTTTGTGGGAGGAGTATACATCCTTGTTTGTGAAACTAATCCCCAAGAGCATTTTCTAGTGCAAGCTAATGACCATTTAGTACTTTGATTAAAGAATTAAAAATGCATAACTAAATAATATGAAGTGCTTAACTTTAGAGAGCACTCTTGGATATATGCAAATGCTCTATGTTGTGGACAATCTGTAACTCATGTGTCTTTAAATCATGAATATTTGGAACACAGCCAATATCCTAGTTTTCCTGCACTTAGACTTTTTAAGTAAACATACTCCTAGTTGTGGATGTTACGGAGTTAGATGAAGGAAGGGGGCTGGAGGTTCTACTATTTAGTATGTAGACCTGTTTTCAGTCTCTGTTCCTCACTTCTGCCTTCTGCTGAGTCTGGAGTGGTATCCCTGAGTCCTTCCCCCATCCTTTAATTAACTGTTGGCTCCTGGCTGTAGGGTAGTGAGGATGGAGAATATGGTGGTAGAGATGGGAGTTGAGTGAGGCTGGACCTGTTAACTGCTTATTCAACCAGTCTTTCTGTATTTAGCCCTGTCTCCTTAAATCTACCTTAAGTACCTGATGCTTCCACTTCTGGGGGTTAGGGGCCAATTGGCTTGCTTTCTGCTGGTTTCCCGTTTTGAAGGTGTCTCAGGGTTTTCATTTTGTGTGCTGTCAGTTTACTACTCTCTCTCTTTTCTGTCTTCTAAAAACTTACTAAACCTCTTATCTGCTGCTGTCACCTTTCCCCTGCTTTTTATTCTTGGAGTTCTATACTTTTAAAACATTCCTAGATTGTCATTTGAGTAGGGTTTGGGGAAGGAATGTCACTTTTTACTGGAATATCTTCCACCACCCTCCCCCACACCCCCGACTTTTTTTTTCTTTCTTAGAGACAGGGGTTTTGCTTTGTTGCCCAGGCTGGAGTGCAGTGGTCATAGCCCACTGCAGTCTTGAACTCTTGGGCTCTAGGAATTCTACTGTCTCAGCTTCCTGAGTAGCTGGGACTACAGGTGGATAGCACTGTGCCTGCTCCCGCGACATACACTTCTTGATTAATTTAAATAGAGTTATTTGATCACCTGTATTAGTACAGTTACTGGCTAAATTTCTCAAATGGAAAGTACACATCTGTTGTCTCAATGTTAAGAGGTTTTACCTCTTAAAACTTGGAAAAAAGTTATCGAAAAACAATTTGTATTCGGAATTCACTATGAGGTCCTTTTGTCATTTCCAAAGGCCTATCCTTAATCTTCATTTTCATTGATATCTCTAGTAACAAGAGTGAGGAAGATAAGATAAAATCTTTAGGAATGAGAAGGGGTTCTTTGAGGATACATGAAATCTATTCATATTTGAAGGCAGTAGAGAAAGTAGCTGAAATTAAATTTGTTGCAGCTTAGCTCTCTTTTTCGTTTATTATCTGTGAGACCTTCAAACAGTGATTTTATATCTCAGAATCTTAGTTTTCTTGTCTATAAAGGGAGGTAATATTTACTTTGCAAAGTTGTGAGAATTAGATGCAATATTTGAAAGTGCTGCAATGGCCTGGCCTGTAGAATATACTTTCTGATAAATTGTAGCTGTTAATTTCTGTCATCATTAAGAATAAGCCATAGAGGGCCTGGCGCGCTGGCTCATGCCTCTAATCCCAGCACTTTGGGAGGCCGAGGTGGGTGGATCACGAGGTCAAGAGATCGAGACCATCCTGGTCAACATGGCGAAACCCCATCTCTACTAAAAATACAAAAAATTAGCTGGGCATGGTGGTGCGTGCCTGTAATCCCAGCTACTCAGGAGGCTGAGGCAGGAGAATTGCCTGAACCCGGGAGGCGGAGGTTGCGGTGAGCCGAGATGGCGCCATTGCACTCCAGCCTGGGTAACAAGAGCAAAACTCCGTCTCAAAAAAAAAAAAAAAAAGCCATAGAAATAACTTTTTTTTTTTTTTTTTTAAATCAACAGACATTTATTTTAAGGTATTGGTACTCAATCTTTTTTGCATAACAAGATCCCTTTCTGATATCATAAAGTTTTCGTGGAAACTGAATGATGGTAGCTGGACATTTGGAATCTGTTTCTTTCTTTTTTTTTTTTTTTGAGATGGAGTTTTGCTCCTGTTGTCCAGGCTGGAGTGCAGTGGCGACATCTTAGCTGGCTGCAGCTTTTGCCTCCTGGGTTCAAGCGATTCTCCTGCCGCAGTCTCCCGAGTAGCCAGGATTATAGGTGTGAGCCACCACGCTTGGCTAATTTTTGTATTTTTGGCAGAGTTGGGCTTTCACCATGTTGGCCAGGCTGGTCTCAAACTCCTGATCTCACTGCAACCTCCATTCATGTGATTCTCCTGCCTTTACTCCCCAAGTAGCTGGGATTACAGACGAGTGCCATCATGCCTGGCTAATTTTTTGTGTTTTTAGTAGAGACAGGGTTTCACTGTGTTAGCCCAGATGGTCTCGATCTCCTGACCCCATGATCCACCCACTTTGGCCTCCCGAAGTGCTGGGATTACAGGCATGAGCCACCGCCCAGCCAGAATCCATTTCTTAAACAGCATTGTGTTAAGGTCTAAGATGCTGTTAGTATCCGCCGCTCCACATTTGAACATCTTTAACATTGGGATGCATCTTAGATATGTCACAGTTGAATTGGTAATGTTTTTCTTTTTTATTGGTTCATAAAGTAATGGTGCCTCTTAATCATTAATGGTATCTTAGAATTGATAAAATATAGTAGTATTTTGTTAGAACCAGTATCTTTTTAGATTCTGAAATACGATAGAGTATTTGTAGTGTGTCAGCCTATAGACAGTGCCTAGTTTATTAAGGGGCTGCAGTATTTAAATTGGAGCCATGAAGTGATCTGGGACCCACGGATTAAAACCATGTTTATAACCATATAGGAAATAACATTGTAGAAACTTTTGGTTCTACAAATGAGAAAGGACTTTGCATTTTGACATTTCAGGAAACTGGAAATGCTATAAAATAATTCAATAAAAATAACAATAGCTGACACTTAAATTAACTGATGTGCTATTTTAGACGTTTAGATCTTGCAATATAAAGCCTGTGCAGTTTACAAACGTATTTTGAACTGTGCTGGATCGTGTGGTCTATAAAAGTAGAAGTGACAGTGTTCTCTGCCTTCAGAGTTGATAGCTGTTACCACCGTAATGTAAGAATGGGCTCTACAGATTTATTTATTAGACGAGAGCATTTTGATAATCGTCAGCTTTATTTCACCGTCAGAACAGGATCGGTAGGCAAAGAAGGTGATGACTTAGTCTTCTGTCAGATCTGCTCCAGCCTCCAGCCCAGGCGCGTGTCTGTGTGACTTTTCAAGAGCATTTGGTGGAAGTGAAATTACAGTGTTGGTAGCTTTGACATATGGGAATGTTATTTTATTATTGTTAAGTAAATCAGTTACTTGAAATTGTAGTAATTTTCCTTTCTATACTTTTTACCTTGATAAGAAATAAAGATTTTAGCCGCTTTGATCAAGACAAACCAAAGATGTTGTGTGTGATGTAGTAACGTGTAAATTTTGTCGTATAAAATGTATTTCACATCTAGCCCGATGTATGAATTATCTACTACTGGATAGCAGATTACCTCAAAACTCAGTGGCTTAAAACAATGTAAACATTGATTGTCTCACACAGTTTCTGCGTAGCATGAGTTTCAGAGCTGCTTACCTGGGTAATTCTGGCTTGGTATTTTGTGGGGTTGCAGTCAAGATGTTAGCTGGGTCTATAGTCACCTCAAGGCTTGACTGGGCTGGAGGATCCAATTCTAGGCTGACTCACTCAAATGGTTTGCAGATTTGTGCTGGGTTTTGAAAAGGCCTCAGTTCTTCACCACTTGGACCTCTACTTAGGGCCACTTGAATTTATTCATGGCTGGCTTACCCCAGAGTGGATGAACTAAGAGAGAGCTAGATGAACACCACAGTATCTTTTACGACCTAGCCTTGGAAGTCATACTCTGTTATTTCTGCAACATTCTATAGATACAAGGCTAACCTGTACGGTAGAATACTGTAGAGGTAAAAATCATTGGAAGGTGGAGAGTGGTGTCATTCAGAGGCTAGGGTCCACCTGGTGTACAAATCTAATGGTATAGAAAGTCTTGGAAATGAAAGGGGAAATATTGGAAAATTGAGAGGCCCAAAAGTAAAAGGTAAATTTTAGAAAGTTAGATGGCATTCCAAATGAGTGGGCTATTTGTTGTCTTTCTTGAAGAAGCATGGATTATAGAATGAGCAATACTTGGCAATACTTGGGCAAGGTACAGTAGTCTCCCCATTGTCCACAGGGGTACATTCCAGGACCCCCAGTGGATGCCTGAAACCATGGATAATACTGAACTTCATATTAATACTGTGATTTTTTTTTCTATATGTACACACCTATGATAAAGTTTAATAAATTAGCTATAGCAGGAGATTAACAAGAATTAAGAATAAAACAGAACAATTAAAATAATATGCCAGAATCACAACTCTTGTACTTTGAGGCTGTTATTGAGCAAAATAATGGTTACTTGGATATAAGCACTGCAATACTGTGACAGTTGATCTGGTAACTGAATTGACTACTAGGTTACGGTTGATCTGGTAACTGAATTGACTGACTACCAGGTTACTAATGGGTGAGTACCCTCTATGGTGTGGATATACTATATGATACTCAGAATAGTGTGCAGTTTAAAACATAATAATTACTTGCTTCTGGAATTTTCCACTTATATTTTTGGACTGTGGTTGACCATGTGTAATTGAAACTGAGGAAAGTGAAACCTCGAATAAGGGGGACTACTGTACTTTAATAACCTTTCTGAGTTTCAGATCTTCAGTGGTAAAATGGGAATCATTTGCTTCAAAGAATTGTAAGTTTCTGTTAAGGTAGTGCATTTAAAATATTGAGAACATTATCTGAGAGTAGGCATTCAATAAATGTTAGCTCTTATTAGTTTTACTATTGTTAAGTATTTGTGGCCATCATATTCCCGGATCTCATATGTAGTCAGCCCAATATAACCTAGCTTCTGCCCCATCACTCTACTAAAACTACTTTGTTGAAAGTCACTAGAGAGCAATAATCCTCAGATCTAAATCATCTCCTTTCATCTTCTTTGATTCTAAGCAACTTTTAATAGTTTTTAATATTTATTCCTTCTTAAAATGCTTGTCCCTGAAAGCTTTTATAAAATTGTGGTAAAATATGCATAACATAAAATTTATCGTCTTAATCATTTTTAAGTGTACAGGTCAGTGGCATTAAGTACTTTCACATTGTTGTGCAACCATCTCTACCATCCATCTCAGTTATTTTCATCTTGTAAAACCTCAACTTTTTCCTCTTAAATAAAAACTCCCTATTTCTCCCTCTAGTTCCTGGCAACCACCGTTCTACTTTCTGTCTTTATGATATTGACTACTCTAAGTACCTTGTATAAGTGGAATCATACAGTATTTATCATTTTGTGATGCATTTTGTATGCACACGTAATGTCCTCAAGGTACATACATTTTGTAGCATAATGTAGAATTTTCTTCCTTTTTAAGGCTGAATATTATTCCGCTATATGGATATACAGCATTTTGCTTATCCTTTCATCTGTTGAAAGATGCTTGGGTTGCCTTCATGTTTTAGCTATTGTGAATGCTGAAATGTGAAAGCAAAATATCTCTCTGTGTTCAAAGAGCTACTTGAACACAGGTGGACAAATACCTCTTAGAGATCCTGGTTTCAAAACTTTTGGGTATATACTCAGAAGTACAATTGCTGGATCTTATAAAAAATCAAATCTACATTTTTTATTTTTTGAGGAACTACCATAGTGTTTTCCACAGCAACTGTACCATTTTACATTTCCACCAACAGCACACAATTTCTCCATATTTTTGCCGACACTATTGTCTGTTCTTTTTTTAAATAGTAGCCATCCTATATATGAAGATGGTATCTCATTGTTTTGATTTGCACTTCCCTAATGATTAGTGATGTTGAGCATCTTTTTTATGTGGTTAGTTTGGTTATTTCTATAGCTTCATTGTAGAAATATCTGTTCAAGTCTTTTGTCCATTTTTTAATTGGATTGTTTTTTGTTGTTGAGTTTTAAGAGTTCTGTATCTATTCTGGATATCAATCCCTTATCAAATATATGATTTGTAACTATTTTCTCCCATTCATTGGGTTACTTTTCAATTATGTTGATAGTCTCTCTTTTTTTTTGAGACAGGGTCTCATTCTGTCGCTCAGGCTGATGTGCACTGGTGTGATCTTGGCTCACTGCAACCTCTGCTTCCTGGGCTCAAGCAGTCCTCCCACCTCAGCCTCCTGAGTAGCTGCGACTCTAGGCATGCACTACCATACCTGGCTAAGCGTTCTTTTGATGTACAATTTCTAAAAGTTTTTATGAAGTCCAACTTGTCTAATTTTGTTGTTGTTGTCTGTGCCTTTGGTGTCTTACGCTAGATCCAGTGTTGTGAAACTTTTGTCCTGTGCTTTCTTCTAAGAGTTTTATAGCTTTAAGTTTTACATTTGGGTCTTTTATCCTCTTTGAGTTCGCACAGTTTTTCTTATTTATTACTGAGTATCATCTGATTTAAAAAAATTTTTGATTTCTGTGGATGCAAAGTAGTGTATGTATTTATGGAGTATGTAGCACATTTTGATATAAGTCTACAATGTGTAATATTTGTCCAGGTAAATGAGGTATTCCTCACTTCAAACATTTATTCTTTCTCTTATAAACAGTCTAATTATGCTCTCTTAGTTTTTAAACGTATACTGAAATTATTATTGACTGTAGTCAACCTGTTGTGTTATCAAATGCTAGATCTTATTCAGTCTTTCTAACTTTTTCGGTACCCGTTAGCTATCTGCCCCTGCCTACTCTTCTTAGCCTCTGGTCACTATCTCTGTGCTCTCTATCTCCATGAGTTCAATGGTTTTAATGTTTAGCTTTCACAAATAAGTGAGAGGATGCAAAGTTTGTCCTTCTGTGCCTGGCTTTGACTTAACATAATGACTTCCAGTTCCCTCCATGTTGTTACAGATGACAAAGTCTCTTTTTAATGACTGTATAGTACTCCATTGTGTGTGTGTGTGTGTGTGTGTGTGTGTGTGTGTGTGTGTGTGTATAACATTTTTATTATTCATTTATCTATTGACATAGACTTGGGTTGTTTTTAAATCTCGGCCATTGTAATCAGTGCTGCAACAAATGTGGGAGTGCAGATGTCTCTTGAATATACTGATTTTCTTTATTCTGGGTATATACCTAGCAGTGGGATTGCTGGATCATATGGTAGTTACGTTTTTAGTTTTTGAGGAACCTCCAAACTGTTCTCCATAGTGGATGTACTAATTTACATTCCCACCAATAGCATATGAGGGTTCCCTTTTCTCCACATCCTTGCCAGCATTTATTATTGCTTGTCTTTTGGATAAAAGCTGTTTTAATTGTGGTGAGATGATATCTCATTGCAGTTTTGATTTGCATTTCTCTGATGATCAGTGAAGTTGAGCGCCTTTTTGTATGCCTGTTTGCCATTTGCATGTCTTCTTTTGAGAAATGTCTATTCAGATCTTTGGCCCATTTCTTAATTGGATTATTAGATTTTTTCCCATTCTTGGGGATGTCTTTTCATTTTGTTGATTGTTTCCTTTGCTGCGCAGAAGATTTTTAACTTGATGTGATCCTATTTGTCCAGTTTGCTCTGGTTGCCTGTGCTTGTGGGGTATTCAAGAAATCTTTCCCCAGTCCAGTGTCCTGGAGACTTTCCCTAGTGTTTTCTTTCAGTAGTTTCATAGGTTGAGGTTTTAGATTTAAGCCTTTAATCCATTTTGATTTGATTTTAGTATATGGGGAGAAATGGGTCAAGTTTGTTCTTCTGCATGGGTATATACAGTTTTTTCAGTACCACTTACTGAAGAGATTGTCCTTTCTCCAATGTGTGTTCTTGGCACCTTGGTCGAAAATGAGTTCACTGTAGATGTGTAGATTTGTTTCTGGATTCTTTATTCTTTCCCATTGTACTTGAGTTCACTGTAGATGTGTAGATTTGTTTCTGGATTCTTTATTCTTTCCCATTGTACTTGAGTTCACTGTAGATGTGTAGATTTGTTTCTGGATTCTTTATTCTTTCCCATTGTACTTGAGTTCACTGTAGATGTGTAGATTTGTTTCTGGATTCTTTATTCTTTCCCATTGTACTTGAGTTCACTGTAGATGTATAGATTTGTTTCTGGATTCTTTATTCTTTCCCATTGTACTTGAGTTCACTGTAGATGTGTAGATTTGTTTCTGGATTCTTTATTCTTTCCCATTGTACTTGAGTTCACTGTAGATGTGTAGATTTGTTTCTGGATTCTTTATTCTTTCCCATTGTACTTGAGTTCACTGTAGATGTGTAGATTTGTTTCTGGATTCTTTATTCTTTCCCATTGTACCATGTGTCTGTTTTTATGCTAGTGCCGTGCGATTCTGGTTACTAAAGCTCTGTAGTGTAAGTTGAAGTCAGGTGATGTGATTCTGCTGGTTTTCTTTTTGCTCAGGATAGCTTTGACTATTCTGGGTCTTCTGTATAAAATGTCTTCATATACATTTTAGGATTGCTTTTTCTATTTCTGTGAAGAATTTTATTGTTTTTTTTTGATAGGGATTGCATTGAATCTGTAGATTGCTTTGGGTAGTGTGGACATTTTAACAGTATTAATTCTTCCATTCCATGAACATGGAATATCTGTTCGTTTTTTGCATGTGTGCCCTCTTTAATTTTTTTATATTTTATACTTTTCATTGTAGAGATCTGTCACTTCTTTGGTTAATTCCTCGGTACTTAATTTTATTTGTTCCTATTGTAAATGGGATTACTTTCTTGATTTCTTTTAAAGATCATTTGTTGTTGACATACAGAAATGCTACTGTATGTACATGCAATGTGTGTTCTTTGTTTTAAAATATATTTTATTGCACTTTAGGTTCTGGGGTACATGTGCAAAACATGCAGGATTGTTGCATAGGTACATACATGGCAATGTGGTTTGCTGTCTCCATCTCCCTGTCACCTACATCTGGCATTTCTCCCTTTATTATCCCTGTCCAACCTCCCTACCCTCCCGCTGTCCCTTCCCTAGTCCCCCCTGACAGACCCCAGAGTGTGATGCTCCCCTCGCTATGTCCATGTGTTCTCATTGTTCAACACCCACCTATGAGTGAGAACATGTGGTGTTGCACGTGTACCCCAGAACCTAAAGTGCAATAAAATATATTTTTTTAAAAAAGGAACACACATTGCATGTAATTTATGCATATTCTATTGCAAAAAAAAAACTGCTAAACAAATTTATTAAAGTTGCAGGATACAAAATCGACATAGAAAAATCGGTAGCATTTCTGACATATTTGAAGGATATTTTTTCAGACGTAGTATTCTTGGATAAAAGATTTTTTCCTTCATTACTTTAAACATGTGATGCCACTCTCCTCCGTAAGGTTTCCTTTGAAAGGTCTGCTGCCAGAGGTATTGGAGCTGCATTGTATGTTATTTGTTTCTTTTCTCTTGCGGCTTTTATGATTCTTTCTTTTCTTTATCCTTGACCTTCAGGAGTTTGATCATTAAATGCCTTAAGGTAATCTTCTTCAGTTTATTCTGCTTGGTGTTCTATAACCTTCTGTAGTTGAATATTGATATCCTTCTTTAGGTCTGAGAAGTTCTCTTTAGGTTTGGAAAGTTATCTCTTTGAATAATTTCTGCCCCAAGTCTCTCTCTACATCCTGTTTAAGGCCAATAACTCTTAGATTTGCCATTTTGAGGTTATTGTCTAGATCTTGTAGTCATACTTCACTCTTTTTTTAATTCATTTTTCTTTCATTTCTTCTGACTGTGTTTACAAATAGCGTGTCTTTAAGCTCACTATTTTTTTCTGCTTGATCACTTCTGCTATTAAGAGACTTTAATGCATTCTTCAGTATGTCAGTTCCATTTCCAGCTCCAGAATTTCTGCATGATTCTCTCTCATTCTTTCAGTTTCTTTGTTAAATTTATCTGATAGGATTCTGAATTCCTCCTCTGCTTTATCTCGAATTTCTTGGAGTTTCTTCAAAACAGCTGTTTTGAATTCTGTGTGAAAGGTCACATATCTCCTTTTCTCTGGGATTGGTTCCTGGTACCTTATTTAGTTCCTTTAGTGGGGTCCTGTTTTCCCGGATGTCTTGATGCATGTGGATTGTTCACTGGTGTCTGGGCATTCAAGAGTTATGTATTGCAGTCTTTGCAATCTGGGCTTGTTTATACCCATCCCTCTGCAAAGACTTTCCAGGTATTCAGAGAGACTTGGGTATTGTGATTTTAGTCACTGCAGCTGTATCTGCATTAGAGGGTACTCCAAGCCCAGTAACATTGTGGTTCTTGCAGACTCGTAGAAGTACCACCTTGATCGTCTTGGATAAGATTCAGAAGAATTCTCTGGATTGCTAGTTAGAGACTTTTGTTCATATCCTTTACTTTCTCCCAGAAAAACAGAGTTTCTCTTTCTGTGCTGAGGTGCCTGGAGCGTGGGGAGGGGTGAGACAAGCACCCCTCGGGCCACCATCATTGGGACCACACTGGGTCAGACCCGAAGCTAGCGTAGCACTGGCTGTTTCTGAAGGACTGCTGTAACCACCACCTGCCTGTTACCTATATTTGCTCAAGGACCTAGGGCTCTATATTCATTAGGTAGCGAAACCAGCCAGGCTTGTGTTCTTTCCTTAAGGGTGGCAAGTTCCCCAAGGCCCTGGGCAGGTCTAGAGATGCTGTCTGGGAGCCAGGGCCTGGATTCTGAAACCTCAGACAACGACCTGCTGCTCTGTTCTGCTGCAACTGAACTGGTGCTGAAACCACTGTTCATTCCACTCTTTCCTTCTCTTTTCTCAGGCAGAGGAGTCTCCCCATGTCCACCAACACTATAGGCCCACAGGAAGTACTGCCAGGATATCACCAATGTGCACTTATGGCCCAAGGCTCTTCAGTTAGTTTGTGGTGAATGCTGCCAGGCCTGGGACTCACTCTTCAGGGCAGTGGACTCCCCTCTGGCACAGGGTAGGTCTAGAGATGCTGTCTAAGAGCCAAGGCCTGGGCTCTTTCCTACTGTGGATGAGCTGGTACCGAAGCTCAAGACAAAGTTCCTTTTACTCTTCCCTCTGTTTTTCTCAAGCTGAAATAGTCTCTCCTCATAGCCTCCATAGCTGTGAATGTGCCAGGCTACACGTGAAGCCTCCACAGCTGTGAATGAGCCAGGCTACATGTGAAGCCTCCACAGCTGTGAATGTGCCAGGCTACATGTGAAGCCTCCACAGCTGTGAATGAGCCAGGCTACACGTGAAGCCTCCACAGCTGTGAATGAGCCAGGCTACACGTGAAGCCTCCACAGCTGTGAATGAGCCAGGCCACACGTGAAGCCTCCACAGCTGTGAATGAGCCAGGCCACACGTGAAGCCTCCACAGCTGTGAATGAGCCAGGCTACACGTGAAGCCTCCACAGCTGTGAATGAGCCAGGCTACACGTGAAGCCTCCACAGCTGTGAATGAGCCAGGCTACACGTGAAGCCTCCACAGCTGTGAATGAGCCAGGCTACACGTGAAGCCTCCACAGCTGTGAATGAGCCAGGCTACACGTGAAGCAGCATGTCTCAGAGTCTCACCCAAGGCCCATGGTGTTTACTGCCTGGTTATCACTGCTGATTATTCAGGGCCCAGTGGTTCTGTGTTGAGCAAATGATGAACCCTGCCAGGACTAGGTTTTTCCCTTCCAGACAGCTGGTTCACTTCAGGTCCAGGGTGTGTCTGGAAATGTTGTCTGAGAGCCGGGGCCTGCAAAGGGGGCCTCATAACACTGCCCAGTGCCCTTTCCTACTCTGGCTCAGCTGGTATCCCAGTTGCAAGCTGAAGTCCCCTCTACTCTTCCCCGTCCTCTCTTCATGCAGAAGGAAGGGGTTTCTTTTGGAATTGTCAGCCTTGCTGCCTGGCGTTGGGGGAAAGATGACATGAGTACCCCATTAGTTGCCCTGGCTGGTGTCTTACTAAGTCATGTGTCCCCCAAATCCAGTGGCTCTGATCCCAGCACAGCACTAGGTCTTGCCTAAGAGTTGCAGTCCTTGTGGCCTAGACCAGCAGTCCCCAACCTTGTTAGCACCAGCGAGGGTTTCGTGGTAGACAGTTTTTCCATGGGGTGGAGGAGGGGAAGTGGTTCCCAGATGAAACTGTTCCACCTCAGATCTCACAAGGCGCACACAACCTAAATCCCTTGCATGTGCAGTTCACAGTAGCATTCGTGCTCCTATGAGAATCTGTTGCTGCTGCTGATCTGACAGGAGGTGGAGCTCAGGCAGTAATGCTCACTTGCCCGCCTCTCACTCATTTGTTCATTCTCATACTGTTATGAAGAAATACCTTAGACTGGGTAATTTATTAAATATAAAGGAAAGAGGTTTAATTGACTCACAGTTCTGCATTGCTTTGGAGGCCTTAGGAAACTTATAATCATGGTGGAAGACAAAGGAGAAGCAGACACCTTCTTCAAAGGGTGGCATGATGGAGTGAGTGCAAGCAAGGGAAATGCCAGACACTTTTAAAACCACCAGACCTCATGAGACTCACTCACTGTCGCAAGAACAGCATGGGGAAAACCGCTGTCATGATCCAAGTATCTCCACTTTGTCCCCCCCTTGACATCTTGGGATTATGAGAATTACAATTCCAGGTGAGATTTTGGGTGGGGACATAGCCAAACCATCTTACCTCCTGCTATGTGGCCTGGTTCCTAACAGGCCAAATACCAGCACTGGTTTAGGGTCTCAGGGTCGGGGACCACTGACCTAGACAGTCTTTCAAGTTTATTTAGAGTGCCAGAGCACTTTAGCCCTTGGTGGCAAGGTTTGCTGAAACTCCAGTTCCTGCTACTACGATAGATGATTCCCCTCTGGCTAGAGCTGGACTAAATGCTCCCTTCATGGATGCTGCCTGAATTCGGTCCGGTGTTGGTGGCACTGCATTCCAATGTGAAGTCTCACAATTACTGTACTCTCCCTCCCTCAAGTGCAGAGATTCTCTCTCTGTGCCACATAGCTGGCCACTGTTAGGGGTTGGTGGGGGGTGGTGTGTCAGTGATTTAAGACTGTTCTTCCTACCTTCTTCAGTGACTCTTTCGGTGATATGAAGTTCAAACCAGTTACTAAGTTTACTCACCTGATTTCTGATTCATGTGAAGGTGCTTTTTTTTGTGTAGTCATTAACTTTGGTATTCCTTTGGGGAGGATGATTGATGGAGGCTTCTATTCTACCATCTTGCTCTGCCTCCCTTAATTATGATTTTTGAGTTAATTTTTGTGTATGGTGTTGGGTAAGGATACACCTTCCTTCTTTTCGGTGTAGATATCCAATTTCCCCAGTATTATTCATTGAAAAGACTGTTGTTTCCATTGAATGATCTTGGCACCCTCATCAAAATTTATTTGGCCATATGTAGGAGGGTTTATTTCTGGACTCTCTACTCCATTGGTCTAACTTTATGTCAGTACCATACTATTTGGATTATTGCAGCTTTATAGTAAGTTCGGAAATCAGGAAGTGTGAGTTCTCTGGCTTTGTGCTTCTTCAAGATACTTGTAGCTATTCAGCATCCCTGGAGATTCCATGTGAATTTCAGAATGGGTTTTATTCTGTTTCTGCAAGAAAGATGATTAGGATTTCAGTAGATATTGTACTGAATTGATTAGGATTTCAATAGGTATTGAACTGAAAAGATTGCTTTGAGTAGTATTGACATCTTAACAGTATTAAGTCTTATAATACACGTGAACATGGGATGTGTTTCCATTTATTTGTCTTTCATTTCTTTCAGCAACATTTTCTTGTTTATGTTGTACAAATCTTTCACTTATTCGCGTTAGTGAATTCCTAAGTATGTTATTCTTTTTGATGGTGTTGTTAAATGGAATTGCCTCATTTGCAGAATGTTTCTGCAATTTGTTGTTTCCTTTTCAGATTGTTGATTGTTAGTGTATAGAAATGCAACTAATTTTTGCATATTAAGCTCATATCCTACTTTGTGTCAGCTTTGTATCAGCTACTTTGCTAAATTCATTGATTAGTTTTTCTTTTTTTCTGTTTGGAATCTTTAGGGCTTTCTACATATAAAATTAGCATATGCAAATAGAGATAATTTTTACTTTCTACTTTGGATGTCACTTATTTCTTTTTCTTGCCAATTACCCTGGCTAGAACTTACATTGAACATAAATGATGAAAATGAGCATCTTTCCTTGTTCCTGATCTTAGAGGAAACCATTTCAGTCTTTTTTTTTTTTTTTTTTTTTTTAAAGATAAGGTCCCACTCTGTCACCCAGACTGGAGTGTAGTGGCGCAGTGTTGGGTCATTGTAATCTTGACCTCCCAGGCCTAAGTTTTCTTCCCACTTCAGGCTCCTGAGTTGCTGGAAGTACAGATGCATGCCAACATACTTGGCTAATTCTTGTTTTTTTGTGTTTTTTTTTTTTTTTGTAGAGACGAGGTTTCACCATGTTGCATAGGCTGGTCTCAAACTCCTGTGCTCAAGCGATCTGCCTGCATTGGCCTCCCCAAGTGTGGGGATTATAGGCCTGAGCCACTGAGCCTGGTCAAATTTCAGTCTTTCACCATTCATTGTAGATTTTTCAGATATGGCTTTTATTATCTTAAGGTAGTTTCTATACCTAGTCTGTTGAATGATTTTTTTTTCTTTAAAATCATGTTGGAGAGTTGAATTTTGTCAAATGTGTTTCTTTATCAATTGAGTGATCATATGATTTCCCTCCACCCACCTTCATTCTGTTAATGTGGTGTATTACATTGGTTGATTTTTCCTATGTTGAACTGTCATTTCAACACAGGAATTATTTCATTTCAGTAATAAATCCCACTTGGTCATGGTGTGTAATCCTTTTAATATGATGCTGAATTTGGCTTTCTAGTATTTTGTTGAGGATTTTTGCATCAAAGTTCATTGGAGATGTTTGACTGTAGTTTTCTTGTCTTGTAGTGTATTTGTCTGACTTTAGTATCAAAGTAATACTAGCCTCATAGCATGAGTTAGGAAGCATTTCCTCCGATTCAGTTTTTTGGAAAAGTTTGGGAAGGGTTGGTATTCTCTAATTGTTGGGTAGAGTTCACCAGTGAAGCCATGAGGTCCAGGGCCTTTCTTTATTGGGATTATGGAGTCAATGTTCTTACTAATTATAGATGGATTCACATTTTCTATTTCTTCATGATTTGGTCTTACCAGGTTTTACGTTTCTAGGAATTTGTCCATTTCATCTGGATTATCCAATTTGCTGGTGCATAGTTGTTCACAGTATTCTTTTATAATACTTTTTATTTCTATAAAATCAGTAGTAATGCCCCTACTTTCATTTCTGATTTTAGTAATTTGAGTCTTCTCTCTTTTATTTCTAGTCCATCCAGCTAAAGGTTTGTCGGTTTTGTTAATCATTTAAAAAAACTGACTTTTGGTTTCATTACTTTTTCTCTGTTGTTTTTCTATTATTGATTTCATTTATCTTTGCTCTCATATTTATTTCCCTCTCATTTTTTTGAGACAGAATTTTGCTCAGTAGCCCAGGCTGGAGTGTAGTGGTATGATTTTGGCTCACTGCAACCTCCACCTTCTGGGCTCAAGCGATTTTCCTGCCTCAGCCTCCTGAGTAGCTGGGATTACAAGCATATACTACCACATCCAGCTACTTTTTGGGTTTTAATAGAGACGGGGGTTTCACCATGTTGGCCAGACTGGTCTTACACTCCTCACCTCAAGTGATCCACCCCGCATTGACCTCCCAAAGCACTGGGATTATAGGCGTGAGCCACTGCACCCAGCCCGTTTCCCTCCTTCTGTTACCCTTTCTCTAGTTCTGTAAATTGTCATATTAGGTTGTTGATTTAAAATCCATTCACAGCTATAACTTTGTCCCTTGACACTGTTTTCACAGTGTCTCATTTTAGTATGTTGTGTTTTTATTTTCATTCCTCTCTAAATATTTTACAATTTTCCTTGTGATTTCTTTTTTGATCCATGACTTATTGAAGTAAGTGTTGTTTACTTTCCACGGTTTGTGAATTTTCAAATTTTATTTCTGTTATTGATTTCTAATCTCACACTATTGTGATCAGAAAAAATACTTTCTTTGTATGATTATCTCTTTTATGATCTATAGAGGCTGGGTGTGGTGGCTCACACCTGTAATCTCAGCACTTTGGAAGGCTGAGGTGGGTGGGTCACCTGAGCTAAGGAGTTCAGGACTGGCCTGGCCAACATGGTGAAACCCTGTCTCTACTAAAAATAAAAAAATTAGCTGGGCTGGTGGTGGCCGCCTATAATCCCAGCTACTTGGGAGGCAGAGGCAGGAGAATTGCTTTAACCTAGGAGGCAGAGGTTGCAGTGAGCTGAGATCACACTATTGCACTCTAGCCTGGGTGATAAGAGCGAAACTCTGTCTCAAAAAAGAAAACAATCTGTTGAGGCTTAGTTTCTGGGCTAAGAAATAATCTATCCTGGGAGATGTACTTGAAAAGAATGCGTATGCTGTTGTCATTGGGTAGAGTGTTAGGTGTATGTCTACTGTCTGGTTATTTTATCTATTATGGTCAGGGGGATATTGAAGTCTTCAGGTATTATTGTAGAAGTGTCTGTTTCTCCCTTCAATTCTGTTAATTTTTGCTCCATATATTCTGGTAGTCTGTCTTTGGTGTATAATTTTTTTTTTTAGGAGATGGAGTCTTGTTGTGTCTTCCAGGCTGGAGTGTAATGATACAATCTTGGCTCACTGCAACCTTCACCTTCTGGGTTCAAGCGATTCTCCTACCTTGGCCTCCTGAGTAGCTGGGATTATAGGCATGTGCCACCGTTTAGTAGAGACAGGGTTTGACCATGTTGGCCAGGCTGGTCTTGAACTCCTGACCTCACGTGATCTGCCTGCCTCAGCTTCCCAAAGTGTTGGGATTACAGATGTGAGCCACTGCACCTGGCCTAGTGCGTAAATGTTTATACAGTAGTTCCTGCTTATCCATGGGGGATGTTCCAAGACCCCAGTGGATACTTGAAACAGTGGATAGTACCAAACCCTATACGTACCATGTTTTTTCCTATACATATATATGTATGATGAAGTTTAATTTATAAATTAGGTACAGTAAGAGATCAACAAAATAACTAATAATAACATAGAACAGTTATAACAATATACCATGATAGAAGTTATGTAATGTGGTCTTTCCCTCTTTCTCTGAGTATCTTAATGTACTATAACATGGGTAAACAAAACTGCAGAAAGTAAAACTGGATAACGAGTGACTACTGTAAATGTTACATTTTCTTGCTGCATTGAACCTTTGAAACACACACACACACACACACACACACACACACACACGTGTTCTTCCTTGTGTCTTTTAAGTTTTTCTTGACTTAAAATCTTTCTTGTTACTATTTGTACAATCTATTTCCATCCTTTTACTTTCAATTTGTGTCTTTAGATCTAAAGTTGAATGTCTTTTAGGCAGCTTATAGTTGGATCATGTATTTTTCTCTGTTTTGCCAATCTTTTCTTTGGAGAATTTAATTCATTTACATTTAAAGTAATTACTGATAAGGAGTAATTAGGTCGTTTTTCTATTTTATATATTCTTTATAGATTTTTTTGGCACTTGTTTCCTCCTTATGTGTTTAGTTGATTTTTTGTAGTGAAACATTTACATTTCTTTGTCGTTTGCTTGTATGTATGTACAGAAAATATTTTCTTTGTGGTTACCATGCAGAGGAGTACATTTAACATCCTTTAGTTAACACTCTTAATTTGAATTTATATCAGCTTAACTTCAGTAACATGTAAAAACTGCTTCTTTACAGCTGTATCTCTATCCCTTTCAGTTGTGTAGATGTTATAAAATTCTATTTTTATACACTGTGTGCCCAGAAACTTAAAATAATAGTTCTTTTGAATCTGTTAGACTCTTAAATAATGTAGAAAACAAAAAATGTAGTTAAAAACTGTTGTTACAGTAACACTGGCTTTCAAAATTGCCCATACATTTATCTTTATTGAGATCTTTTCTTTCTTTATGCAGCTCTGAGTTACTGTCTATGTTCTTTCGTTTCATTTTGCAGGATTCCCTTAACTATTTCTTACAGGGGAAATCTAGTGGTAGCAAACTTCTTCAGCCATTTATCTGGGAATGTCCTAATTTCTCCCTCAATTTTGAAGGACATTTTTGTTGAATATAGGATTCTTGGTTGATAGTTTTTCTCTTTTAGGACTTTGACTATATTGGCTTGCTGACTTCTAGCCTCCAAAGTTTTTGATGAGAAATCTGCTAATTATCTTTTTGAAGTTCGCTTGTATGTGATGAGTTGCTTCTTTTTTGCTGCTTTTAGGAATCTCTCTCGTTGAGTTTTTGACAGTTTGAAAGTTGTAGTATATCTCAGTGTGGGTCTCTGAGTTCGTATTACTTGTAGTTCTTTCAGTTTTGTGGACATTTTTTTTCATTTCCTACATCATATTTGGGAAGTTTTCACTAGTTGAAGTTTTCTTCAACTAGTCTCTATGTTTCTTTCTCTCTCTCTCTCTCTCTCTCTCTCTCTCTCTCTCTCTCTCCCTCTTTTCCTTCTGGAACTCCTACCATATGTATGTTGGTCTGCTTGGTGGTATCCCACAGGTCCCTGTTCAATTTTTTTCTTTCTGTTCCTCAGACTCAGTAGTTTCTATGGTCCCATTTTAAACTGTGCTTATTCTTCAGCTTCCTCAAATCTCCCTTTCAGTTCCTCTAGTGAAGTTTTTTATTTTAGTTATTATACTTTGCAGCTCAATAATTTCTTTCTTTTACATTTATTTTTATTTTTTGAGACAAGGTCTTACTCTCTCTGTCCTGGTTGGAGTGTGGTGGTGTGATCACGGCTCACAGCAGCTTTATCCTCCTGGGTTCATGAGATCATCCTCCCTGTTCATGCCTGACTAGTTTTTTTCATTTTTTTTTTTAAGGGACAGGGTCTTGCTATTATTGCTCAGGCTGGTCTCAAACTCCTGGGCTCAAGCAGTCCTCCTGTGTTGGCCTCTCATAGTGGTGTGATTATAGGCATGAGCCACCATGCCTGGCTACTAGAATTTTTTTTAAGTTTCTTTTTTTAAGTTTTCTATCTCCTTGTTGGTATTTTCATTATGTTCATATATTCTTGACTTTCTCTGCATCTTTTCTTAGTTCTTGGGTGTCTTTAAGATAGTTGTTTTAAATTCTTTGCCTGGTAGGTCATCATGTCCTTTTCAGATACAGTTGTTTTCTTTGGATACATTATACATAACATTCTTGTTTCTTTGCATATCTTGTGATTTTTTTTAATTGAAAACTGGACATTTGAATCTAAAGATGTGGTAACTCTGGAAATCAGATTCTTTTAGGTTTGCTGTTTTTTGTTGTTGGGAGCTCTCTCTGTGCCAAGGCCTGAGGTATTAACACCTTCTTGGATCTTTTCTGGGCCTGCGCTTTTCCTTGGGCACGCATAGTCACTTTCCAGTTTTCCCCGCATGTGCATTTACTTGTGAATGTCCTAGTTCTTGATGTATTGCACTCAAAAGGGGGAAAGAAAAAGACGAAGTTGGGAAAAGGGTCCTTGAAATCCTCTGGCAGTCACTTCAGCTGGAAGGGGATGGGTCTTGGAACAGTGTGGGGATGTTCAATATAATGGTCTGGCCACCTCTGTCTGCACCTCTGATCAGAAGCCGCAATCAAGTGACTAGAACAGATTGCTGATGTTTGTAGGACAAGGGGTGTGTGTGTGTGTGTGTGTGTGTGTGTGTGTGTGTGTGTGTGTGTGTTTGCCCGTCCTGGCTCCCATAGGCTGTGTACAGGCTGCTCCAGGAACCTGTGCACAACTATCTTTTATGGAGCTGGGGGTGAATGATGGGTAGCTGCTACTGTGCTGAGAGCTGAAATTAACTGAGGTTAACTTGAGTTTACTGTCCTAGCCTTTCCTTGGAAGTTGCAAGCCTTCAGTAGACTAAGAATTCCAGAATAGTTAAATCAGACTTTTGATTGGAGAGAGAGGTTTCTGTCAGTGAAGTTTTTGACTAGAGGTAGGGACAGATTATTGGTTATTCATACTCTGTCATCTCAGAATCTTCTCTCGCTTAATTTTTGTGACACCGTATATGCCTGTATTTTCCTTTTGCCCTTTCTGCTTCTTTGCATTCCAAAAGATTCTGTCCTTGGCCCATTCTTACTTCTGAGAAATTTAATCCTTCTAGAGCCTGGGCAATTTCAAATCACTTTTACATAGATGATTTCCACCTCTTAACTGGAAGTTCGTACCGACTGCTCAAATTGTGGATCTCTATTTTTGTCTGTCTGCTGACCGTGTTAATTGTTTTCCTGTGGATAGCTGAAGTGATTTGTCAACCCAAACTCTGCTTTTCTTTGCTCAAGTATTTTTTAAAATGTTTTTCCAGGTTGGTTGTTGACAGTATCACTAACCATTCTTCTTTTTACCTTGTTAAAACGTTTTTCCAGGTTGGTTATTGACAGCGTCGCTAACCATTCTTCTTTTACCTTGTTAAAATGTCTTTCCGGGTTGGTTATTGACAGCGTCGCTAACCATTCTTCTTTTACCTTGTTTTTAAAATGTCTTTCCGGGTTGGTTATTGACAGCGTCGCTAACCATTCTTCTTTTACCTTGTTAAAACGTTTTTCCGGGTTGGTTATTGACAGCGTCGCTAACCATTCTTCTTTTACCTTGTTAAAACGTCTTTCCGGGTTGGTTATTGACAGTATCACTAACCATTCTTCTTTTACCTTGTTAAAACGTTTTTCCGGGTTGGTTATTGACAGCGTCGCTAACCATTCTTCTTTTACCTTGTGCCTTACTTTGTCAGGGCTGTTACTGTAAGAATACTGTAGACTGGGTGAGGTAGAAACAAAGGAAATTTATTTTTCACAGTCTGGAGCTTGGGAAATAAAATATCAAGGCGCCAAAAGAAACATCCTGAAAGGCCTAAGACACTTGGAGATCTTTAATTTCCTAAGACCATGGCCAGTTGTTTGAAAGGACTAAGACTTGGAGATCTTTAATTTCCTAAGACCATGGCCCATTGTTTGAAAGGCCTAAGACACTTGGAGATCTTTAATTTCCTAAGACCATGGCCCGTTGTTTGAAAGGACTAAGACTTGGAGATCTTTAATTTCCTAAGACCATGGCCAGTTGTTTGAAAGGCCTAAGACACTTGGAGATCTTTAATTTCCTAAGACCATGGCCCGTTGTTTGAAAGGCCTAAGACACTTGGAGATCTTTAATTTCCTAAGACCATGGCCCGTTGTTTGAAAGGACTAAGACTTGGAGATCTTTAATTTCCTAAGACCATGGCCAGTTGTTTGAAAGGACTAAGACTTGGAGATCTTTAATTTCCTAAGACCGTGGCCAGTTGTTTGAAAGGACTAAGACTTGGAGATCTTTAATTTCCTAAGACCATGGCCAGTTGTTTGAAAGGACTAAGACTTGGAGATCTTTAATTTCCTAAGACCATGGCCCGTTGTTTGCATCATCTTTCTCTTTCCCATATTTCACCTATTTCATTTTTTTTTTACTGCTATGACCTTAGTTTAGGCCTTCATTATACTTCGTTCATTATTTGAGAATTTAACGTATTGTTTATTATTTATCTGTTTATACATGTCTTCTTGTTTGATTTATCTTTGTTTCTCTAAAGCCTAAAATAGTGCATACAGTCGTTATCTAGTAATGTTATTGAGTAAATAAAACTTAGTAACTTCCTCAATTATACTACATCTAGAAATATTTATAGTGTACCTCTTTTGTGCAAGTATTAATATAAGCAAGGTGGGTAAAACTCTGCCCTTACAGTCATAAGAGAAACAGATAACACAAGAAGTAATTAAAACATAAGGTAGAAATATGAAATGCTATTGGTGGTTTCAGAGTATTAGAGGATTTCAGAAGAGGGAACAATGACTTCAAGCCAGAGAATGAAGATGAAGTACAGTCCTTTGAATTTGACCTGGATCTTGAAGGATGGTTAAGATTTGCAGGATGGATTAAAAGATGGGGGTCAAGGGAAGGGGTTCCGGGTGGAGGCAACAGTAAACAAAGGCAAAGATAGAAGAAATACTGAGGTCTCTAAGAAAGGGTATTTATTTTGTTTTGAGGGTTTGATTATGAAAATCAAAGTGGTTTTCTCCATTTTGGAAGACAAGCCTAGAAAGGTAGGTTGGACCATTCTGAGTGCTGTAGAGGCCACCACGGAAGTATGAACTTTATTTTGTGGCCGTGAGGAAATCTTTGCAAGTTTTTGGGCAGGAGAATCAGGCTGCTGGTTTGGGAAGATTGATTTGGCAGTATTTTGTAAGATGTGTCAGAGAGATGAAACCTCATAGATGGTTAAACCAGTTAATAGTTTAAGTAAAAGGATAGGAGATAATGAATGCAAAAGAGGATGTAGTTGAGGACTGAATCAGATCTGTACATTCATGAATGGAAAGAAAATGTAATTATGTTAGTTATACTAGGACGGTGATTTTTATTTTCCTTGTGATGTATCCCAAGTGTCTAGAATAGTTCCTGGCACATAATATATACTTTTTTTATTTCGAGACAAGAGTCTTGTGCTGTTCCCAGGCTAGAGTGCAATGGTGCAGTCTCAGCTCACTGCAGCCTCCGCCTCCTGATTCAAGTGATTCTCCTGCTTCAGCCTCTGGAGTAGTTGCAATTACAGGCGCCCACCACCATGCCCAGCTAACTTTTGTATTTTTAGCAGAGACGAGGTTTCACCATGTTGGCCAGACTGGTCTTGAACTCCTGACCTCCTGATCTGCACACCTCAGCTTCCCAAAGTGCTGGGATTACAAGTGTTAGCCAACATGCCTGGCCAATATAGTCTTAAATATTTGTTGAATGAGTGAGACTGTTTTGACTGAGATTGTTAATCTGGTGTGATTTGGATACTCGTGATGACATTAACAGAAATAAAGAATATGGAAGAGCAAGCTTTGAGAATAAATGAATTGAATTTTGAACATTCTGAGTTTGTGTTACCAGACATGGCCAAAGATCTAGGTTCAGGAGATACCTACATGGAAAGAGTAAAAGCCATGTCAGTAAATATCAGAGAACGTTAGTGCAAAAATTCGTAAGTGTGAATATAATATGACACATTCCAAATTAATTCCTATTACAAATTACAGATATCTTATATATTTAATATGCATTTAGTTGAATCAATTCAATAATAATTTAATGTAAGAACTTCTCCATATTGAATTGCCTCTTACTGACTGGGTACTTTGAATTCCATAAAAATGAGTCAGGCTTAATGCTTCTGATATACTCTAGGCTTTCGATTGTTAAGTATATACAAGAGCACATTATCTTAAACTTTAATGTATTAGGCTGTGAGTGTAAGAGTTTTTCTTGGCTTTCCAGATTATTTCTGTCATCAGACCCAAAGCTAGGTAAGTATATTTGTATTTTGGGATAGAAATGAAGATGATTTAGTTTGTTGATTCTTTGCACGATACACATGAATTGCTAGATATCCTCTTTTGAGGTTTATAGTTTGATTTACAAAACTGTCCTGTTATTTTAGTATTAGGAAAACATTTCTAACTTTTAGATGATGAGACAAAGACATCATATTAGATGTATTGGACTTGCACATTCACCCAATGTTTCTGGTGAAGTATTTAAGAAGAGAATACAGAAAGAGGAAGTGGAAACTGAAAAAGATAATTGGAGAATATTTCTAGGTTATTGTAAATGAGCACATAATGCACATTTAAGATAATATATTCAAATTTTATTTTTCAAGGTTTCCATTTGGAAAGTTTGTTCAGATAAAAAAATCTGATATAAATTTTATTAAGTTGTGAAACATTGTTAACAGGGGTTATGACTCCTTTAAGGTTTATGAGAACAAGTGTTCCTTGCCCTTTCTCTTCATATGCTTGTTTGTTTTACTGTTTATTAATCCAGTAGATTGTAAAATGCTGACTTTGACTGTTGAAGCGAATGACAGCAACATAACAGATATTTTGTTGATAATCATCATAATATCTATAGAATGTTAATATGAAACGTAATGGTTAGCTGATAGGAAGTAGGAGTTTTTCTAGCTTCTGATCTCCTTTAAAATGGTCTGTGAAACACATTTGTGCATTGGAAAGGAGATTAGAGGTGATCTAATATGGGTTTTTTAAAATGAACAACCTAAGAAATTTGTTCTCATTGAATATACATGTTAACTTTTAACTATAACCTATTTGTACAAACAGGTATATTATACAAAATTTAAATAATTTTTTAGATTGAATAATATAATTAGGATACATTATTATTTAAATCATACTTGAACTGGGATCTGCATATATTTTCTTTTGAGTCTGTAGGTTTCCTATGAGAATGAAAGATACTGTGTGTTTACATCAGCAATCATCTAAAAATAATAGGAATATATTTTATATCATGTATATCAGGGTCCCTAACCCCTAGGCCGCAGACCACAACTGGTCCATGGCCTGTTAGGGACTGGGCCACACGGCAGGAGGTAAGTAGCGGGCCAGTTCGTATTACCGCCTCAGTTTCCATCAGATCAGCAACAGCATTAGAGTCTCATAGGAGCTCGAACCCTGTTGTGAATTGTGCTTTTTGTGAGAATCTATCTGAGGTGGAACAGTTTAATTTCCCGTGCCACCCTGGTCTGTGGAAGAATTGTTTTCCTGAAACCAGTCCCTAGAGCCAAAAGGGTTGGCGACCTGGTCTAGATGACCATTTAATAAACCAGTAATACCAGTGGATTGCAGCACCCGTGTGTATGCTTGTTTTGCTATATTGGTTCCAGATAGAACTGTACTACTTTATGATGAATTTATAAGAACTGAGATACATCTCATGCATAAATGATGCATTTGTGGACAATCCAGGGTCAAATAATGTCACAGCTCATTGTGATGTAAGTTTTACGATAGTTCATATTCTATTAGCTAACATTTTTTGTGCATTTTCTATGTTCTAGGCAGTGTTCTAAGTGTTCTTCATGTATGATATGAATCAAACTTAATACTGTGTTTTAAGAGTTTTTTTGATAGTCCTTGTTATAGTCTTGTGTGGTATGTGCCATCACTGTTCCTGTTTTACAGATGAGGGTGGTAAAGTACAGAGAAGTTCATTTTTCCAGGGTTACATAACTTTTTGTTGTTGTTGTTGTTTGTTGCTCAGGCTGGAGTACAGTGGCGCAATCTCAGCACACCGCAACCTTCGTCTCCTGAGTTCAGGTGATTCTCCTGCCTCAGCCTCTCGAGTAGCTGGGATTACAGGCGCCTACCACCATGGCTGGCTAATTTTTTAATTTTTAGTAGAGACGTGGTTTCACCATGTTGGCCAGGCTGGTCTCGAATTTCTGACTTCAGGTGATCCACCTGTCTCGGGCTCCTGAAGTGCTGGGATTACAGGCATGAGCCACCTCACCCAGCCAACTTTTTTTTTTTTTTTTTTTTTTAAAGAGATAGGGTTTTGCTATGTTGCCCAGGCTTCACTTGAACTCGCGGGTTCAAGTGGTCCTCTGCCTCAGCCTCCTAAGAAGCTGGGCCTTCCAATACACAGCACCATGCCTGGCTAAGAGTTAGTTTTCATACATGTTGTCTGACATTAGAGCTCCCAGCCACTCTGTTACGCTGCCTCACTGTAGAGACAAGTGCTTATAGAATTACATCACATTTGGCACAGTAATATCGCCATTCCAAGTTCAAAAGAACATGTCTGTTGGCAGTCAGCACCACATTTATGTTACAGTTTGAGATCTTGTTTCAGCAAAACACCATCTTTTTTCCTGTCGTGGTAATGTTGTTGGTTGAATTTTATTGGTTGTGGTTATCTTTGGATTCAGTTTGTAAGATTTTACTGTTATATGTACTAGGTTGTTACAAGTACTAGGAGTTTGTCCTAGTTTATGTTTATATGTATTTTAACATAAATATATGTTAAAAATATATATTTTATGTTTATATATTTTAATAACTTTATATAAACCAAACAGTATCTGAGACATGTCTTAATCAATTTAGAAGTTTATTTTACCAAATTTAGGACATGCCTGGAAGAAATAAACATACAATCACAGAAACAGTCTGTGGTCTGTGCCTTTTTCCAAAGATAATTCTGAGGGCTTCAATATTTAAAGGAGAAAAATGGGCTGGAGGAGAAAGAGGGAGAGTATGGTAATCCCCATGTTGGAAGAGAAAAGGAGCAGACAGGGAATAGTCAATTATGTATTAGACTCATTCTCAGTAAAGCAGCACTTTACATAAGATGAGATGAACATAGAGTAGCTACCTGTGGAGATATTTTAACCTTTTATCTGTAGCTATTTGCCAAGGAACAAAAGGAAAGGCCTTTGCTTGCATTACTTAGCTTTCAGCTTAGTTTTTTTCTTTTGGCTTAGCGAATTGGGGTTACAAGTTTTTACTTTCTTTTCAGAACTATAACAAATCATTTAACAGAAATTTAAATGTTAATGCTGATGTAAAGGATTGCTTTTAATACTTTGGAAATCAAAGAACTCATGTAATGCAAATGAAAACATGTGTATTTACTGTACAAATTCAGGGTTTTATATAAAGTGTTAGATTTCCTTAAACAGCATGAGTTCAGGAAACTTTTAATTTGTCGTTTTGTGATTTGGATGTATTGCTTCCAGCCCAGGCATTGGTGTGGGTGACTCATAGGCAAACAGTCCGGAGGTAATGTAGACGGTACTTCAGAGGGCTTTCTTCCCCGCTAGTTCCTGATTGGGAACTATTCTCTTGTCATAGGCGTAGAATGATATCTTACTTGTGGAGTTCTTTTATAGATCATTACTACCAAAAATACAGGCCCTCTTAATCAGGTGAACACGAAGTAGTAAGAAGCAGAAAGAGTTGCCTACGATTTCTGTGAGATTTGTCTTGACTTAAATGAAACCTTGATTCAGTTTTATAATCAGAGTGAAGACTATCATCATTTATCTCCTTATAAAATTCAAATTCATCTTCTTAAAAATTTAATTTGGAAAGGTTTCCTTTTCAAATTGAATTTATTTATATTACATCAGCGATTCTACTTAGTGTGCTTTGTTAATCGTCTTCAAAGTAATTTCTCCAGAGAAGGAATACTTTTGAATTCAAAAACTATATTTTGAGCTCCTTCTGTGTACAAGTCACTGCACGTCATTGGTGATTCATTTGGTTTCTGAGAGCATTATTTAATTTTGCTGTCCATCCCTACTACACCCCAAAAGGGGAAGAACTTCATTCAAACATTTGAATCTCTGCTATTATTTGTTCCCATGATGATTTATTTCTGTAACTGTTCTCTAGCTGGATCAGTTTGTTCCTTTCTCCTTATATTTTTCTAGTACTTTTTTTGTTTTGAATTTCTAGAGATTTACTCTGCTTTTAGAGTCTTTTGTTCATTTACCTTCTGGGAATATCCTATTGAGGAACCAAAATATTACCACCACTCTATACTTGTAGAGGACTTGAATATACAATTGTAATGTGGGTACAAAAATAAATGTTTGATAAGCTCTTCTTGAGTGAATTCTTATTTTGCTCTGGCAGTTAATGTTCCCTGAGACACATGAAATTGTAAAGAAAATACTGAGTATATATATACTGAAAAATGCTTCAGGACATTGGTCTGGGAAAAGATTTCATGAGTAAGAACTCAAAATCATAGGCAACAAAAGCAAGAAAGAAATGGGTTTATGTCAAATTACAACACACTTCTAGATAGCAAAGGAAACAAATATAGTGAAAAAAGAACCTATAAAATGAGAGAAAATATTTGCACACTACTCACACTACAGCGAATTAATATCTGGAATATACAAGGAACTCAACCATCTCAACAACAACAACAAAATGATTTAAAAATGGGCAAGTGATCTGAACAGACATTTCTCAAAAGAAGACGTGCACGTGGCTAACAGCTGAATGAAAAAAATGTTTCACATTACTTATCATTAAAGAGATACAAATCAAATCCACAGTGAAGTATCATCTGTTAGGATGGCTGTTATCAAATGACAAAAAACAAAAGAATGCAGGGAAAAAAGAAGTCTTATACTCTGTTGGTGGGAACGTAAACCAGTACAGCTACTATGGAGAACAGTAAGGAGATTCCTTAAATAACTGCACATAGAACTGTTAATACGGTATGATTCAGGAATTCCACTACTGGGCATTTATCCAAAGGAAAGGAAGTCAGTGTACCAGAGAGACAGCTGTACCCCTCTGCTTATTGCAACACTGTTGACAGTAGCCAAGATAGGGAATCAACCTGGGTGTCCAACAACAGATAAATGGCTGAAGGAGGTGTGGTGTGTACACAAAGGAATGTTATTCAGTCATAAAAAGAATGAAATTCTGTCATTTGTGATGGCATCAATGGACCGGAAGACGTTAGGTTAAGTGAAATAAGCCAGGAATTGAAGGTTAAACACTGCATGTTCTCACTCATATATGGAGCCTGAGAATAGTTGCTCTCACGGAAATAAAAAGTAGAGCAGGGGATACTAGAGGCTGGGAAGAGAAGAGGGCATGGGGGAGGGTAGGGAGAGATTTGTTAAAGGATACAGAGTTACAGCTAGATAGGAGGAATAAATCTAGTGTTCTGTACCTTTGTAGGATGACTGTAGTTAACAATGGTGTATAGTTTCAAATAGCTAGAAGGAGGATATTGAATATACTGAGTGTATCTATACTTTTTAAGAAGTGTATATACTTCTCATGTGGTTTTTCATTCTTTTCCAGCTGTTCCTTAATTTAAAGTATACACATTAACCCTTATCTTAAAAACTGGACAATACTGGATTGATATGAAAGTATAATATGTGGATTTTAGCTTATAAATGTTAATTGAAGTATTTCTCAATTTGGAGAACGATGTGTGGTCACTGAATATTGAAAAAATTGTTTAGCTTCAGATACTCTGAGTATAAAGCTTACTCATGATTTCATATATTCTTTTTATTTCTTTCTAATAGGCTTTCAAGGATATGCTGTATTCAGCTCAGGACCAGGCACCTTCCGTGGAAGGTAAGATGAATTAACCCTTAAGTTTAATCACAGAAAATCACTTTTTAAGGAAAGACATTTTGTACTGCAGAGTATAAAACTAATACAATAACCTGTCCTATTATATAGGTCTTTTTTCTTTTAATAATATATATTGTGATTATTTTATATTTTATTCTAAATTTTTCTCTTGTCTAATTCCCCTCTACCCTATGATGAATCTTTTACTATGTCCTTATGTCACCTTAGGACTGTGAATCATATATATTGGTGTAGTCATAGGTTTTTCTTTTCTTTTTTTTTTTTGCCAATCAATGAGAGCTTGTAAGGTTGCTGAGGTTGGCCTTGAACTCTTGGCCTCGCCTTCGCAAGCGCCACGACATCCGGCCGGAGCCACTTTGGGCCCCAGTCATAGGTTTTTCTGTGTCGTGCTTCCTTCTCACAATGTGTTTTCCTCCCTTCCCCTCCCCTCATCCATAATTTATGCAACACATCTTTTCCTTTCTATATATGTCGTGCCTTTAGACTGGGACCAGTAAAACAATGGAGAATGTTTACAGTGAATATGTGTGTGTGTGTGTGTGTGTGTGTGTGTGTGTGGGTAAGCATGTTTATATATGCATGTGTACATGTTCTGTGTCAGTAAATAGGAGCTAGTTCAACAACTGTTCTTGAGGGAGAATGTTCCTTCTGAGGCTGGATATTTTTTTAAAATTCCACATTCCAATCTTTAAATCAGATTTTTAAAATGAGTGTTGAATACGAAAAAGTACATATGGAGAATGTTCTAGGTTGGATGTACAGGATAATATCTTTATGAGACAACAATTCTATGAACTTACTCTAGTGACAAGCTATTAGAGGCTTGTTCTCATGACAACAGATGCTGAAGTTGTTTAATAAAACTGTAGATTTATAGTCAAAAGTCTCATTTCATCAGTCATGTAGAAATGCACACCTTTTATCTCGAACCATTCTGAATTAAAAATGTATTTCCTCTGAACATCTAAAAATCTTTCCCCTTACCATGTTAAGTCAGACATTGGCTGTTAGTTTCATGTCACTGAATTTTAGACTATAATATATTTAATTCTCTAATATTTATCTCAAGACACTTAAGGTTTATCAATATGTTTAGTTTTTTATTGGATTATCTTATTTTATATGCCATAAAGAATACCTCCTTTAGTTATTTTAAGTATATAAGAAAAATGAAGTTCCATAGAAGCTGAACTGATTCCTTACCCCGTATAACTTGCTTTAATATTGTTTCTCTGATTTTATTATTGTTTGTAACAAAGATAATCTGAGATAAATTGAAAATGATGATGATATTTATTCATCCTTTTTATGCTGGAGCATGTTTCTACTATTTTTTTCATTTAGTTTCAGCTGTTATTGGAGAAAAACTGAATTTTGTGAAAGTATGCTCAAAATGACAAATACTTACAGCTAGGAGCCTTTTCTTTTTCTCATTATTCAGAGACATTAACTTCTTTGGACCATTTTATAGAGGAAATATTGTAGGAATATGTATTACTTTCACAAGAAAAACATCACACATTTTTTCTTTATACTTTCATGTAAACATAATATAAAACTGTGTCGATTTTTGTCTTTTTAAACCTGAATTTTTCTCTTGAAAGAGTGGAGAATTGAGGATATTGTCAAGTGGTTTAAGGAAACAGTCTACATAGTATTGAAGTTAGAAAAATGTATTAAAGAGAACTGTAATTCTCTCATTTGCGTTACGATTTTATATTATCTCTTACATGATGTTCAGTTTAAATGACAATCATTTCTGTATCTTATCCTTGCTATTCATTGTGTATTTTTAGGCTTTTGTTTAGCAGTTATTTATAAAATAATGCAGCATATGCAGTTTTCAAAGAAGTGCAAGAGAGGGCTTTAAACTTGTAACATTTTGAAAGGAAAAAGATATTTGGTAGGAATCTTTTTTGAATACTGCGTTTCTCTGTTTACTTTATTCTCCTTTTCCCCCCCTACACTTTAAGTTTTAGTAGACCTAAAACCTTTGATGCCAGAGAACAAGTTTCTTTTTACCTTCAAACTATAGTATACCCTAAGTAGTGGCTTTCAGATCTACTGAACAACTCAGCTCCTCAATGGGGAGAGAGTCTTTTTATTTTTTTAATGAATACCTGTATTTGGTCCCCATTCTAAACCCGTTGAAATAGTATCTAGGGGTGGAGTCATTGGTATTAATGCATGATATTGATATTGATTGGTATTTTTATATTCTCCCCAAAGTGATTCTAACATATAATCTTATATAGCCAGCATTGAGAACCCCATCATAAAATCTTAAATTATCTTAGATTAGTATGATTAATGCCAGCCTTCTCTTGGATAATAGTTAACCAATAGGTTTATAGGCTTCTTGAGTTCATTGATAGTTTTTTTTTTTTTAAATCAGTATAAGGGTATTTTTCCCTTGTTTATAATATCTAGAGGACATTTGTTTTTTAAATGTTTATTGAATTAAACCTAAGTAATAGCTGTACCAAGATATTTAAATAACTTAAGTGGTTATAATCATAATTAGAGGTAAAAACACTTTTTCTGATTTCCTACCTATGTTATAGTATAATGAGTAGCCTCCACATATATCATACTCCTCCACTTTTGTTTAAAGTGGACTGGATTTATAATTATAGTCAAAGAAAGGTGACTTAAAATGGATTATTTAAGATTGAAATGATTTGTTTGATAAAAGTGTATTAGATAAAAGGCACAATATGTGAAAGCTTTTTTAACAAGAGGTTGAACACAGATACTTTTTTATACTAGTGAATTACTACTTTCTTCTTTTGTTTTTGAGACGGAGTTTCGCTCTTGTTACCCAGGCTGGAGTGCAATGGCGCGATCTCGGCTCACCTCCGCCTCCTGGGTTCAGGCAATCCTCCTGCCTCAGCCTCCTGAGTAGCTGGGATTACAGGCACTCGCCACCATGCCCAGCTAATTTTTTGTATTTTTAGTAGAGACGGGGTTTCACCGTGTTGACCAGGATGGTCTCGATCTCTTGACCTCGTGATCCACCCGCCTCGGCCTCCCAAAGTGCTGGGATTACAGGCGTGAGCCGCCGCGCCCGGCCTCCTTTCTTCTTAATAGGACATTTCAAGCTGGTACCTTTACTTCGTTGATAAAGTAGGCTTTTCCTCAATTTAAAGTAAATCAACAAAACAATTTCAGTATATTGAGAAATTATGTTGACTTTAGTTTGCTCTCTAGTACTCAAATAAACATATTCAAATTCCTAGTTATTTTGTTTCATCCTTTGAGAGTGAATTTCATGAATCAGTTATATATTGCAAATTGCAAAAAAAATATTTAAAATAAATATTTTATTGTTACAACTAGGAAGTGCTCATATTCTGAAATAATTAGATAAGGACTTACTCTCAGGCATTTCTTTTCCATTTATATATAAATATATATTTCTGATATATGTCATTACCTACTCTCCTGTATAATCGCTGGTATTTTTGTGTAACCATTTACATTGGTAATATGTGACTGAGATGTTGACTTAAAATTCTTTGTTGACGATTATACAGTAGATTTTTTTTTTTTTTTTTTTTGAGATAGTGTCTTGCTCTGTTGCCCAGGCTGGAGTACAGTGGTGTGATCTCAGCTCACTGCAACCTCCGCCTCCTGGGGGTTCAAGCAGTTCTCCTGCCTCAGCCTCCTGAGTATCTGGGATTACAGGCACCCACCACCATGCCAGGCTAATTTTTGTATTTTTAGTTGAGACAGGGTCTTGCCATGCTGGCTAGGCTGGTCTTGAACTCCTGATCTCAAGTGATCCACCTGCCTCAGCCTCCAAAAGTGTTGGGATTGCAGGCATGAGCCATTGCACCCACCCTATTGATTTTTGAAATAATGGCATATTTAAATTTTTACTATTTTGTTATCCTTTTCTGCAGAAAGACTTGTAGATATAGAATACATGGCAGTAAGGGAATGAAGGTGACTGGAATGGTGGGGTTTTTATGGTTCTTGATATCAGTGAGTATCCTATCTCTTGATATTTGTGACAAATTAAGCTGCCAACTGGAGGTTCCCATCAATGCATCAGTCAGTCATACCTTAATAATCAGGGTTGTTCTGAGGCGGGATAATTTTTATACTTACAGATTAAGTATAACAGAATTCTTACATATAGTACCCATTTGGCATTCTAAGTGTCAAGTTTTACACCTGTTTTCATGCTCCTCACCCCCAGTTTGGTGTCTCAATAATTTTATGGAATTAATCTAGTTGGATAAACACTCACATCTTGCATCTTTTTTTTTTTTTTTTTAAATAAACTGTCTTCCCGCTTTTCCAGGATACTTTTGAAGTCAGATATATATAAATTATGTGCTGCATTTGATTAATCTATTTTAGTTTTTTCTTTGAATTAATTTCAAGGAATGCTTCAAACTTCATTTTGTGATATTCTTTTTAAAATGTAACTTTTGTTTAAAAACGTTGTTTGCTACTTTTTATTTGTGATGGAAAAACATGCAAATCTAACAGTCAACATAGGTCACAAAACTAAGAAATTGATATTTCTAATGGAAAAGGACATTTTAAGATCATTTTGCTTTGCCTTTGTTTTAGATGTGTGCAATCTGAGACCACGTTAAGGTTGCATGACTCAGTAATGACAGTCGGGATTATTAATGCTCTATTTGACAACGAAAGAGAATTCTGGAGATTAATATAAAAAGACTTTTTAAAAAATGATTTTGTATTTTTTTCCAAATGATAACTTTGAACAGAATTTTAATTGGACATTTCATTGTATGTCTATTTTTAAAAGATGTAAGAATTTTTAAAAAACATTACTTTGAAAAATACTAGACTATTTAAGTTGTTAGAAAAAAGCAAATTGTATCTTTCAGTAAATTTCTCTCCTAATTTTTTTTATTACTCCATATAGTTCCCAGAAGTATTGGGGAAGGTTTATAGAATAAGATAGCACATACTAGATAACAATAGTTACAGAGCTTAGAATAAGGGGAAAATGAAGATTAGTGAGAATAAAACTAGAGTAAATTTAATACATAGAATAGATGCCATGAGGATTCTGGAACAGAAAAAGAACATCAGGCATAAACTAGAGGAATCTGGGTAATTTAGTTAATAATAATGTATCATTATTGGTTCACTGATTGCGACAAATGTACCATATTTATGTAAGATGTTAATAATGACAGAGGGGCAAACTGGGTTGAGGGAATATGGGAACTCTCCGTACTGTCTTTGCAACTTTCCTGTAAATCTAAAACTATTCTAAGGTTAAAAGTTTATTTGGCCAGGCATGATGGCTCACACTTGTAATCCCAGCAGTCTGGGAGGCCAAGGCTGGCGTATCACTTGAGGTCAGGAGTTTGAGACCAGCCTGGGCAACATGGTGAAACTGCATCTCTACTAAAAATACAAAAACTAGCTGGGTGTGGTGGCGCATGCCTATAATCCCAGCTACTCCGGAGCTAGCTAACGAATGAGGGGTTGCAGTGAGCCGAGATTGTGCCACTGCCCTCCAGCCTGAGTGACAGAGTGAGACTCTCAGAATTTTTTTTTAAAAAAGGTGTATTTAAATAAAATAGATACCATAAGGTTTTGTGTAATTGACAGAATGTAAATTCAACTCTGAATTTTCAGAGGATAGAAGAAGACATTTGATGCAAGTGAATTTACACCAGTTTCTCAGAGAAAGTAGCTTTTATGAACATGAAATTTGAGGGAAAATTCTTCCTTGTACTCTCATGTTGAGTCTTTTGTTTCTGAGTCTTTGTTTCAGCAACAGTTTTACAGAAAGCATGACAGTGAGTTTAAAATACAGTGAGTTTAAAAGGCTGCTTCTTGTAATCCAAGGATATAATGTAAAAATTTATTTATTTATTATTTATTTTTTTGAGATGGAGAATTGCTTTGTTGCCCAGGCTGGAGTGCAGTGGAATGATCTCGGCTCACTGCAGTCTCCACCTTCCAGGTTCAAGCAATTCTCCTGCCTCAGCCTCCCAAATAGCTGAGCGTACAGGCATGTGCCAGCAATGCCAACTAATTTTTGAATTTTTAGTAGAGATGGGGCTTCACCATGTTGGCCAGGCTGGTGTCAAACTCCTGACCTCAGGTTATCCCCACCTACCTCAGCCTCCCAAAGTGCCGGGATTACAGGCGTGAGCCACTGTGCCTGACCATGTAAAAATTTATTACTGTGTACTACAGTTTACTGCAGTCCCTAAATCTGGTCCTAAATCATAAGTGCCCATGATTTCACCTTCGACATTTCCCCCATTGTTTCCTAGGCTCCAGTCACATTGCCTTTCTTTCTTTACCTAAATCAGGCCAAGTTTCCTCTTGCAGTCTAATGTAGCCACTTAGTTACTTTGTATTACATCATTCTAGTTTATTTCTTTGCATAGCGTTTGTTACTTTCTGATATCTTATTTTAAAAATGGACGTATCAATTCTCTTTCTGAAGTGTTAAGTCATGTAATTCTCTTGTGACTAGTGATTATGACTTTTTTAAAAAACCGTTTTATATCTAGTATCTGAAATAGGCACATGGTTTACATATTTACTGGACATGTCATTGAGTAGAAATAAAAGTGAATCCTTTTCCTCATTCCTTGATGCCAAAGCATGGGAAAGGGAGTAAATTAACCTAGCTTGCTTCTGTATGTGTGTGTGTGTTTTAAAATTTTTTCAAATTCTCTTGATCTCTTATCTTTAGATTAAGGATTTTACCTGTTGGTTAGATGGCCAAACTTATTGTTAGTAGTTGTTGTTTTACAATACTGGAGTTTTAATTTCATAAGGTATAGTCTGAGATGACACATACAGTATTTTTTTTTAAACTAGTGGAGGAGCAGATGATACAAGATCATAATTTTAAAGGTTTTGTGTTTTTGTGGCATCATGTTGTTTTGTTGCTGAGAAACTATATTTTATAAAGTATTGAGAGACTATATATTTTTTCAACACTAAAGAGTTTCTTTTTGTTTTGCGTTTTACGGTTACTATGCCTCCTTTCAAAGATACATGAAATAGGCATAGATTTGAAAGCCATATGTGAGTTGTTAGAGGATTTTTTAGACTATTTAAATTAAAATGGACAGACCTATTGATTGAGTTTTCCTTTTATATTTTGCTTCTGTTTTTATCTTATAATGCATTCCTTTTGATGGAGAGTGTACATTGCTAATATTACCCTAATTCATCTCTGACTCAGCTTATTACAGCCATCTGACTTTCTGAAATTGGATAAATAGAGTTCAGGACATAAGTAACTGGCCACCACACGACCCTCTGCTTCAGTCTCCCTGTTCCCTCCCAGTCTTGTGAATAGTTTTGTTAGAAGATTTTGGCGTAGGTTCTCTCTGCTTGTTCTGCTTGCTTAGCAGATGTGTTGCAGTCTCCCTAAGCTCCTTAGAATTCAGTTCTTAGTAACACTGAAGATGAAAATGTGCTTGTAAATTATTCATTCTTATTATATGCTTCAATGGACAGGGTCTACTTCAAGCACCTTCTTCCATGTGACCCCTGTCCCCAGATCCTTGTTTTAACAGATACCAGCTTGCTTTTTAGTTCTGGAGCATGGAAGACTGAATTGCATTCCTAAAATTCATGAAGTGGTTTTTGCATTTATAGGATTACTGTCAAATATGTGCATTAATATAACATTACTTTTTCATGTTATTTTAAATATTGTCCCCTCCCCCCCCAGTTTCTACTTTGTTACCCTGCATATTTATCTCTAAAAAATTATTTATATGACTTTTTGGACCTAGATATAAAATAACTTGGTGTTTTTAATAGGCAGAGCTAGATCTAATCTGCTACATTTTCAGCTGGGCAATGTCAGGAGAGTAGCTTTTCTGAGTTCTACTGTTCTGTTAGTGTTGTTTTGTCACGAAGGGGCCCTAGTCATTTATTGTCTCTGCTTGAAGTTGGTTAATATTGCATGAGAAGATTATACAGGGAGCTAGTAGTGAGGTTAACCCCAAGAATGAAATGATAGATTTATCTGTAGGCACTGAGCCTTGTCGTGAGAGCCATAAAGAAATACAGATGGCTAAGAGTGGAGGTTGAGACAAGAGCCAAGCCAAGAAAATAATTCCACCTCTTTAAGAATTATGTGTTTTATTCTGCATTAACTCCCTTTAGAAAGGATGAAGAGACCCGACTGATATCAAAGTTATATAATGGAGTTATTTCTGAAGGTTGTACCTTATTAATCATTTGTTTAATGTTTACCTTGGAAAATGATTTGCATATTCATTTGTATTGTGGAAATGACAGCGTGTAGATAACAAGAACTATTAACTTCAAAAATGGACTTGTGTATTCTATAAAGATGCCACTAACCTCAGTCTGGTTTGCTAATAGGCAAGGTGTACTTCTGAAGAACAAATAGCATTGCTATTTGATTTGAAGAAATATCTGCTTCTCTTTCACAGAGAGAGAATTAGGTCTAATTTAATGCTTCTTATTATGACATTAGATAATGATATAAGTAGGTAGCAAAATTATGTTATGAAAACAAATACAGTTTTGAGTAGCATACAGGTAGGAAGCTGGAAGCAGTGAAGAAATGTTATTAACACAGGTTTATAATCCTTTCTTTGTGACACTGTATTTAATGTATGTTTGGTGTTTAAGACATTTTATCACCTGTAAAAGTCACTAACATATAAAGTCACTGTTTCAGTCATCACACAGCATCAGAAATGAATTTATTATTATCAAATTTGAGAGAAGGTCATAAAGTAGTAAAGGGATAATGAGAAAACACTAAATCATGGAACAAAAAAGTTTGGGAATTACACATGTAGATTCTACACTGTAGAGGAAATGATAACGGCAGATGAATCTGATGATTTCAGATAGAATTTCCTAAAGTAGACATTAGAAAGTATTAGCCAGGTATGGTTGCACACGCCTGTAGTCCCAGCTACTCAGGAAACTGAGGCAGAAGAATTGCTTGAATCTGGGAGGCAGAGGTTGCAGTGAGCCGAGGTCACCACGCCACTACACTGCAGCCTGGGCGACAGAGTGAGAGTCCATCCCCACCCACCCCACCAAAAAAAAAAAAAAAAGCTGGAGCAGTTGTTGAAAGTTTAAAGTTGGCAGTTTCAAGTAAGGGAAGTTCCTCTTTGAGTTCTTTTCATTTTTTTAGGGAAGACCACCTTAGGTGTTTAGTAAAGAAACGTAAGAAAGCTACAAAGAAGCATATGGAGTTGTGATCAGAGAGTAGTGGTTTTCCAGTACTAGGTATCACTGAATAAAATACAAATTCCTGCCATCAAAATGGAAGAGATGCTCTAAAAATCATTTAGAGTAGCAGTGACTTCCCTTATCTGGGGCAGTATGAAGAAGTGAGAGTTGCTCAGTAATTAGAAAAGTAGATAATCTCTTTTATTCGTTTCCTTTGGTTGCTGTAATAATTAACCACAAACATGGTAGCTTCAAATAACAGACATTTATTCTTCTCTCATAGTTTTGGAGGCCAAAATTCTGAAATCCTGGTGTCTGCAGGGCTACTTTCCTTTTGGAATTCTGGGGGAGAACCTGTTTTTTTCTCTCCCAGCTTCTGGTGGTTGCTGGCTTTCCTGGCTTGTGGCCACTCCAGTTCATGCCTCCTTACCTTGTTCCTTGTCCTCTGGATATCTAAGGACATTTATCATTGAATTTAAGGTCTGCCTGCATAATCCAGGATGATGTCTTCTCAAGATGCATAATTACATTACAAAGACTTTTCCCCAATAAGATCACATCACAGATTCTATGGATTTGACATAGATATCTTTTTTGGTGGAGGGGAAGGGACGCTTTTGTGACTACCATATTCTTAAAATAATTTATTTTTTGTTTTAGAGACAGGATCTTACTCTGTCATCCAGGCTGCGGTGCAGTGGCACAATCATAGCCCACTGCAGCCTCAAACTCCTGAGCTCAGGAGATTGTCCCGCCTCAGTCTCTCTCCCAAGTAGCTAGGACTACAGGCACATGCCACTGTGCCTGGATAATTAAAAAAAAATTTTTTTTTTTTTTGTATAGACAGAGTCTGTCTATGATGCCCTGGCTGATCTTGAACTCCTGAGCTCAAGTGATCCTCTCACTTTCACCTCCCAAAGTGCTGGGTTACAGGCATGTGCTACCATTCTCAGCCTACCATGTTCATGCATTTACATTAAAAAAAATACTTTTTAATGTTCTTCATATTGTGAACTAGAGCTTGAGTTCCAAATGGGGTATTTGCTTCAAGTGTTTCTACCTGCTGTGTTGTGAAAGGAGCAGTCAAATGGTGTCAAAGAAAAATTCAGGTATGATCCCAGGAAGTGAAAAACAGGCCAATAGATGTTAGTCAGACTGAGTGTATAAAATATAGTCAAGGATCAATTATCTGCCCTCTAGTGAGAGTTACCTGCAAAAGATTCAGGTATGATCCCAGGAAGTGAAAAACAGGCCAATAGATGTTAGTCAGACTGAGTGTATAAAATATAGTCAAGGATCAATTATCTGCCCTCTAGTGAGAGTTACCTGCAAAATATTCCAAGTTACCCCTCAAATTTATCTTTATTTCTGATAGCCTTCCTGGGGGAAACAAAGACCACAAATCTCTTTTTAATACACAGGATTATTGTATTCCCCTCCCTCAATTTTTCCTGATTGTGGAACTTTTTAAAGACATACAAAAGTAGTGAGGATGTATAAAGAACCCCACTTTTCAGTAATCTAGCTTTAACCATTATCAGTGGAAGGGCTAATCTTGTTTCATCCCCACTCCTGATTGTTGTACACGCACACCATATTTCATCCATTCATCTGTTGACTCCATATTTTGGCTGTTGTGAATAGTGCTGCAATATGCGTGTTGCTGCTGACATCCCTTTGATATACTAATTTCTTTTCTTTAGCTAAAAAGCCGGTAGTGGGTTTGGGGGATGGAGTGGTGATTTTGTTTTTAGTTTTTTGAGAAACCTCCATACCTTCATTGTTCACAGTGGCTGTAGTAATTTACATTCCCACCAGCAGTGAGGAAGAGTCCCCTTTTCTCTGCATCTTCAGCAGTATTTTTTTTTTTTGTCTTTTTGATAAGAGTTATTCTAACTAGGGTAAGTTGATAGCTCATTTCCCTGATGATTAGTGATGTTGGGCACTTTTATCACCTACCTGTTGGCCATTCGTATGTCTTTTTTTGAGAAATGTCCATTCAAATCCGTTGCCCACTTTTTAGTGGGATTATTTGTTTTTTCGTTATTAGTTGTTTTGAGTTCCTTGTGTGTTCTGGATGCTAGTTGCTTGTCAGATGAATAGTTTGCAGATATTTTCTCCCACTCTGCAGGTGCTCTTTTCACTCTGTTGATTGTTTCCTTTGCTGTGCAGAAGACTTTTAGTTTAATACAGTCCCATGTGTTTGTTTTTTGCTTTTGTTGCTTGTGCTTTTGAAGTCTTAGCTGTGAAATGTTTTCTCAGACCAGTGTTCTGAAGCATATCCCTTGGTTGTCTTCTGGTAGTTTTATAGTTTGAGGTCTTGCATTTAAGTCTTCTGTCCATTTTGAGTTGGTTTTTGTGTGTGGTGAGAGGGAGAGTTAGTTTCATTCTTCTGCATATGGATATCCAGTTTTCCCAGCACAACTTTTTGAAGAGGTTGTTCTTTCTCCAATGTATGTTCTGGAGCCTTTGTTGAAGTCAGTTTTCTATCAATATGTGGGTTTATTTTTGGATTCTTTATTCTGTTCCATTGGGCTGTTTATATGTGTTTATTCCAATATCTCACTATTTTGGTTACTAAACCTTTGTAGTATACTTTGGAGTCAGGTAATGTGATGCATTCAGCTTTGTTCTTTTTGCTTGGGATTGCTTTGGTTAGTCAGAATCTTTGGTGGTTCCATGCAAATTCTAGGATTGTTTTTTTCTATTTCTGTGAAGAAGATAATTGCATTTTGATAGGGATTGTATTGAATTTGTAGATTGCTTTGGGTGGTATGGTCATTTTAATGCTATTAATTCTTCTGACCCATGAGCATGGGATAGCTTTCTGTTTGTGCCTTCTTGACTTTCATTGGTGTTTTGTAGTTCTCATTGTAGAGGCCTTGGTTAAATTTATTCCTGGGCAGTTTTTTTTTTTTTTTTTGGATAGCTGTAGTAAACGAGATTGCTTTTTATCAGTTAGTTCGTTATTGGTGTATAGAAACACTACTGATTTTTTGTATGCTAATTTTGTACCCTAAAACTTTATGGAATTTATCAGTTCTAAGAGTTTTTTTGGTGGAGTCTTTAGGTATTTCTGTATCTAAGATCATGTCATCTCTAAAGCAGAACAACTTGACTTTCTTGTTTCCAGTTTGGATTTCTTTTTATTTCTGTCCTTGCCTGATTGCTGTGGCTAGGAACTTCAGTACTGTGTTGAATATAAGAGTGGTGGAAGTGGGTAGTTCTTGTAAGGAAGGCTTTCGCCTTTCCCCTTCGGTATGATGTTAGCTGTGGGTTTGTCATATATGGCCATTATTGTGTGGAGGTATGCTTTTTCTATGCCTAGTTTGTTGAGAGTTTTTATTATGAAGGGACATTGAATTTTATCAGATACATTTTGTGTGTGTCTATTGAGATGATCCTGTAGCCTTTGTTTTCTCTTCTGTTGATGTGATATTTCACATTTATTGATTTTTGTGTGTTGAGCCATCCTTGCATCCCTGGGATAAATTTTTCTTTACCAAAGTGTATTATCTTTTTGATGTATTGATGGATTTTGTTTGTTAATATTTTGTTGAGGATTTTTGCTTCTGTGTTTATCAGAGATAATTAGCTTATAGTTTTTTTGTTGTGTCTGTGTTTGATTTGTTATTATGGTAATGCTGGCCTGTAGAATGAGTTAGGAAGAGTTTTCTCCTCTCCAGTTTCTTAGAATAGCTTGAGGAGAATTGTTAGTTCTTTACAAGTTTCGTAGGATTCAGCAGTAAAGCCATCCAATCCTAGAATTTTTTTGGTTGGGAGACTTTTTATTACTGATGCAGTCTTACTATTTGTTATTGGTCTGTTCAGGTTTTCTGTTTCTTCCTGATTCAATCTTGATAGGTTGTCCAGGAACTTACTCATTTCCTCCAGGTTTTAAAATTTGTTAGCATTAATTTGTTCATGATAGTCTGAATGAGTTTGTATTTGTGTGGCGTCAGTTGTAATGTCTTCTTTTTCCTCTCTGATTTTATATGAGTCTTCTTTTTTTCTTGGTTAGTTTGGCTGTAGTTTATCCATTTTATATTTTCAAAACCTTTTTATTTTGCTCATCCTTTGTATTTTTTTTAGTCTCTATTTTTATTTACTTCTACTCTGATCTTTATTATTGCTTTTCTTCTACTGATTTGGGTTTGGCTTGGTCTTGATTTTCTAGTTCATTGAGGTGTATCATTAAATAATTTGAAATCTCTCTACATTTCTGATGTAGGTGTTTATTACTATAAACTTTCCTCATAGCACTGCTTTTACAGTGTCCTGTAGGTTTGGGTATGTTGTGGTTCTATTTTCATTTGTTTTAAGACATTAAAATTTTTTTTTTTTAAATTTCTGTATTGATCCAGAATTGAGGAGCATGTTGGACACAGGTGTCCAGGAATTTATCCATTTCTTCCAGGTTTACTAGTTTATGTGCATAGAGTTGTTTGTAGTATTCTCTGATGATGGTTTGAATTTCTGTGGAATCTGTGGTGATTTCCCCTTTATCATTTTTTATTGCATCTATTTGGTTGTTCTCTCTTTTCTTTTTTATCAGTCTGGCTAGTGGTCTGTCTGTTTTGTTGATCTTTTCAAAAAACCAGCTCTTGGATTTATTGATTTTTTTGAAGGGTTTTTCGTGTCTCTATCTCCTTCAGTTCTGCTCTGATCTTAGTTATTTCTTGTCTTCGGCTAGGTTTTGAGTTTTTTTGATCTTGCTCCTCTAGCTCTTTTAATTTTGACGATAGGGTGTCAATTTTGGATCTCTCCACTCTTCTCATGTGGGCACTTATTGCTATATATTTTCCTCTACAGACTGCTTTAAATGTGTCCCAGAGATTCTGGTATGTTGTGTCTTTGTTCTCGTTGGTTTCAAAGAACTTCTTTATTTCTGCCTTCATTTCATTGTTTATCCAATCAACATTCAAGAGCCAGTTGTTCAGTTTCCATGAAGCTGTGCGGTTCTGAGTTATTTTCTGAATTCTGAGTTCTAATTTGATTGCACTATGGTCTGACAGACTGTTTGTTATGATTTCAGTTGTTTTGCATTTGCTGAGGAGTGATTTACTTCCAATTATGTGGTCAATTTTGGAGTAGGTGTGATGTGGTGCTGAGAAGAACGTATATTCTGTGGATTTGGGGTGGAGAGTTCTGTAAATGTCTATCAGGTTTGCTTGTTCCAGGTCTGAGTTCAAGCCCTGGATCCCTTGTTCATTTTCTGTCTGGTTGATCTGTCTGATACTGACAGTGGAGTGTTAAAGTCTCTCACTATTATTTTTTGGGAATCTAAGTCTCTTTGTAAGTCGTTGAGAACTTGCCTTATATATCTGGGTGCTCCTGTATTGTGTCCATAGATATTTAGGATCGTTAGCTCTTCTTGTTGTATTGATCCTTTTACCATTATGTAATGACCTTCTTTGTCTCTTTTGATCTTTGTTGCTTTAAAGTCTATTTTATCAGAGACAAGAATTGCAACTCCTGCTTTTTTTTGCTCTCCATTTTCTTGGTAAATCTTCCTCCATCCCTTCATTTTGAGCCTTTGTGTATCCTTGCGTGTGAGGTGGGTTTCCTGGATACAGCACACCGATGGGTTTTGGTTTTTTATCCAATTTGCCAGTCTGTGTCTTTTGATTGGTGCATTTAGCCCATTTACATTTAGGGTTAATATTGTTATGTGTGAATTTGATACTGCCATTTTGATGCTAGCTGGCTGTTTTGCCCATTGGTTCATGTACATTCTTCACTTTGTTGATGCTCTTTAGCATTTTGTATGCTCTTAGGATGGCTGGAACTGGTTGTTCCTTTCTATGTGTAGTGCCTCTTTCAGGAGCTCTTGTAAAGCAGGCCTGGTGGTGACAAAGTCTCTGAGTACTTGCTTGTTGGCAAACGATTTTATTCTTCCTTCACTTATGAAGCTCAGTTTGGCTGGATATGAAATTCTGTGTTGAAAGTTCTTTTCTTTAAGGATGTTGAATATTGGCCCCTACTCTCTTCTGGCTTGTAGAGTTTCTGCCAAGAGATCTGCTGTGAGTCTGATGGGCTTCCCTTTGTGGGTGACCTGACCTTTCTCTCTGGCTGCCCTTAGTATTTTCTCCTTCATTTCAACCCTGGTGAATCTGACGATTATGTGCCTTGGGGTTGCTCTTCTTGCGGAGTATCTTTGTGGTGTTCTCTGTATTTCCTGGACTTGAGTATTGGCCTGCCTTGCTAGGTTGGGGAAATTTTCCTGGATAATATCCTGAAGAGTGTTTTCCAGCTTGGATTCATTCTCTTCATCACATTCTGGTACACCTATCAAACGTAGGTTGGGTCTCTTCACAGAGTCCCACATTTCTTGGAGACTTTGTTCATTCCTTTTTGCACTTTTTTCTCTAATCTTGGTTTCTCGTTTTATTTCATTGAGTTGATCTTCGACTTCTGATATTCTTTCTTCTGCTTCGTCAATTCTGCTGTTGAAACTTGTGCATGCTTCGCAAAGTTCTCATGTTGTGTTTTTCAGCTCCTTCAATTCATTTATATTCCTCTCTAAGTTGTCCATTCTTGTTATCATTTCCTCTAATCTTTTTTCAGCGTTCTTAGTTTCTTTGCATTGATTTAGAACATATTCTTTTAGCTCACTGAAGTTTCTCATTACCCACCTTCTGAAGTCTGATTCCGTCATTTCGTCACACTCATTCTCCGTCCAGCTTTGTTCCCTTGCTGGTGAGGAGTTTTGGACCTTTGTAGGAGGTGAGGTGTTTTGATTTCGGTGTTTTCCTCATTTTTGCGCTGGTTTCTTCCCATCTTTGTGGATTTATCCACCTGTCGTCTTAGTAGTTGCTGACTTTTCAATTGGGTCTCTGAGTGGACGCCCAGATTGTTGATGATGAAGTATTTCTGTTACTTAGTTTTCCTTCTAATGGTCTAGCCCCTCTGCTGTACGACTGCTGAGGTCCACTCCAGGCCCTGCTTGTCTGGGGTACACCTGTAGCAGCTGCGGAACAGTGAGGGATGATACCAGTTTCTTCTTCTGCTATCTTTGTTCCAGCATGATGACCACCAAATGTCAGTCTGATTAGTCCTTTTTGAGGTGGCTCTTTGGGTATACAGGGGTCAGGGAGCTGCTTGAGGAGACGGTCTGTACTTTATAGGAGCTCCAGTGCTGAGCTGTGAGCTCTGTTGTTCATTCAGGGTTGATGGGCAGGTGTGTTTAGGTCTCTGCAGCAGAACTTATAAAGCCCCCCTTTTTTTTCCCTCAGATGCTCTGTGTCAGGGAGTTGGGGCTTTCTTTATGAGTATCCGTTGCACTGTCCTGCCCAGCTAGGAGGCAGTCTAGTCACTATTTGCCTGCCGAGGCTCTGCCCTCCTACTGCCCAGTCCGCCCTGCTGCCGTGGGGCTCCGCCCTGTTGGCTGAGTCTCTCTGTTATGGTGGGTTGCCTCGGCAACGGCAGGCTGCTTCAGCAATGGGCGTGTACCTCAGTAGGGGCGGAATGCGTCCGTAGTGGCAGACGCCCCTTTCCCACTGAGCTGCACCATCCTGGATTCAGCTGAACCCGCAGTAAAACTCCCAACCCTGAGCGTTTTGAATCGCGGTTTTGTTTGTCCCTGTGGGAGTGGGACCTGCCGAGCTGATCACCTGGCTCCCTGCCTCAGAGTCCTTTCTCTCTCTCTCTCTCTCTTTTTTTTTTTTTTCCAAGTTGAACAGTTGACTCTCTCACAGGTGTTTCAGTCACCTGCTGATAGGGTGCCAGGATCCGTGTGATTTCCCATGCTGCAACCCACTGCCCCGGCTCAAATCACACTTCCGAGGAATCTCCTGGTCTGGCTCACTGTCCAAGTCTCGTTTAATCAGATGGATATGTTAATCTGCCCTCCCAAATCTCAGATTGCCGGTTTAACAGGGCACCCATACCAGTGAGTTTTGTGTGGGCTGCAGCTGCGCCGCGGCGCCGGCTAAACCGGCCGCGCAAGCCGAAAGGGCTGCGCTGGTGTCCCGTGTCTCTCCTACACCTGGGAATTTCCCCGTTCTGTGGGCAACAAAGGTCCGTCTGAAAATGTGGCTAGGACTCGCCCTCTGCGCCTTCACTGAGAGCTGCAATCCCGAGTTGTTCCTACCGCGCCATCTTGCTAAATTACTTCGAAATAGTTAATTTTAAAGGATACATCAGAATACGATAATTTACATTGTAAGATTATTATTTTCACATTCCTGTTTTTCTATATGGCATCCTCTAGCATATTAGTAAAACAATGTGTTGTCTTTCTATAAGACTATAATTTCCACTTAAGGAAAAATATGATATAGTTTACTGTTGACATGGCAAAAAGATTAGGTTAATAAATGTACAGCAAAGAAGAATTTTTTTTTTTAAACAGAGTTTCACTCTGTCGCCAGGCTGGAATCCAGTGGCACAATCTTGGCTCACTGCAGGAGAGCCAACCAGTGAGCTTCCAGGCTCAAGCAGTTCTCCAGCTGGGATTACAGGCGTGTGCCACCACGTCTAGCTAGTTTTTGTATTTTTAGTAGATAACGGGTTTCACCACGTGGCCAGGCTGGTCTCAAACTCCTGACCTCAGGTTATCTGCCTGTCTTGGCTTCCCAAAGTGCTGGGATTACTGGTGTGAGCCACCACGCCCATCCAAGATGAATTTTTAACGATACAAAAATAACACAATATATTGGCTAGTAGTAGTAAGAGAATGACTAACGGAGAAGAAGGGGTTTGAATTGGGTCTTGAAGCATGGTTAACTTTTAGACAGCTTTAGGAGAGGGCCTTCTAAGCACAGAGAAACAGCAAGACTAGGGAGAGGAGATGTACGTAAGACATTCAGGGAAGATTTAGTAGAGCACTTAAAATGAAGCATGAAGGGTTATTACTGGAGAATAGTTAGCTGTAAGGATAAAGCCAGCTTCCCAAGGGGCTTAAGTAATTTAAAAATTGGACTTTATTTGGTAGACTAGTGTATTCTGACATTTGGAGTTACTAGTTTAATGCATACTGGATTTAGAGACATTCATGGGTTCCTTGTCCATAAATTTATAGGCTTGTTACTGTCTTGAACTGATTACGTCTAAGGAATGCAGGCTTCAGGTGTGGCACCACTGAGTCTCCATCTCTGCTCTTTAAAATATTCCCATGGCTGTGTCATTATCCATGTTGGAGTCCACCAGGTATCTGCCAGCAACAATGAGAGCCATATATGCCCTTCCTCAGGAGTATTGGAAAAAATAGACGCATGATTTTTAATTAGGTACATGACCCAGAATATGCATAGAAAGATTATCCTTTTTATTTGAAAATTCACAGAACACAAAATTAACCATTTTAATTGCATTTAGTACATTCACGGTTGTATGACCTCTGCATCTATGAAGACACAGAAGCATTCCCCACCCCACTGCCCCGAGTCAGAGTCTTGCTTTGTCACCGAGGCTGGAGTGCAGTGGCACCATCTTGGCTCCCTGCAACCTCTGCCTCCTGGATTCAAGCAATTTCCCTGCCTCAGCCTCCTGAATAGCTGGGATTACAGGCGTCAGCCACCACGCCCAGCTATTGTTTGTTGTGTTTTTTTCAGTAGAAACAGGGTTTCACGCTGTTGGCCAGGCTGGTCTTGAACTCTTGACCTTGTGATCTGCCCGTCTCAGCCTCCCAAAGTGTTGGGATCATAGGTGTGAGCCACTGTGCCCGACCCCACAGAAGAATTCTTAATTTATTTAACCTGAAAATAGGATTTCCTATAAAGTAATGTTTTGGCATATGTTTTTGCTAGCTAATTTTTCAGTCTGTATCAGTTGTAGAAATATGTATTTAAAAAAATCCTTATTTGTATTATGAGTTAAGATTTCTAATTTCGGAGAATCAACAAAAATAACTGTCTGAATTTTTGTCTTGATAGTAGTTGGAAGAATAATTACACGGTGAAAAAACCAGGATAGAATTTTTAAATCACTTTTTAAAAAACTTTTAAGTTGAGGCTTAGATGTGCGGGTTTGTTACACAGATAAATAGATGTCATGGGGATTTGTTGTATAGATTATTTCATCAACTAGGCATTAAGCCCAGTACCCATTAGTTATTTTTCCTGATCCTCTCCATCCTCCTACCTTCTACCCTCCGATAGGCCCCAGTGCGTGCTGTGTCCATGTGTTTTCATTATTTAACCTCACCTGTAAGTGAGAACATGAATAGAATGAAGTGCAGTAGTTTAATTTATAGTGGAACTATTTTTCAAGTTAGACTTGTCCCTGGTGTCCTTTGGACTTGAGAAATTCTACCTTTGTAAAGTACCTACATTACCTACATAACAGTGTCTGAATAAGGCTGTGGAATATAGGCAGACCTAATTCTCCTCTGTTCCTGTTTATAGGTTGTGTGTTGTGAACCTGGAAGGATTGTGCTTCCTGATTCTAGTTTTCTTTTTCATGTTTTTACTGTACCTCTCCAGAAAACCTACAGAATGTTTGTTGGAAACACCTTAGTAGAAGTGTTGTTTGTTCCAAACATAAATCCTAATCATTTGTGCAAAATATTTTAGAAATATTTTAACTTTTGTTTCTTGGTAGGAGACCTTTCGGGGTCCAGATTATGGTTGTGGAGATCTTGAATATCCATTACTAATTTTTCTCATGGTTTCTTTTTGTCTTTTTGGAGGTGGTGGTATTGGTGCTAAAGTGGTGATGTGAGGATGACAGCAGTAGTATTTCTAATTAGCATTTCTTGTTGAGGTCTTTTAGAACGCTTAGTGAGAAATTTAAATAAAACAAGTCAAATGAATTTAGAAAAGCTGAATAGACTATTTAGGTATTATATCCAGCCAATATGAAAAAATTGGAAAAACAATTGCATGATTTTTCATTAGCTGCATGATTCTATTTTTAGATTAATAAGAAAAAGGAAGTTTCATTGAACATATATTACAAATAGGAGTTTTCGGAATTATCAGGTGGGTATAATCAGTAGCCAGTGGTTTTTGCCTACTGTTTTTGTGGATAGTAGCATCTGACTCTCATGTCTTCTATAATTTACAAGACTGCATCTAAAGAAATATGCTTAGTTTCCTGTTTTTGTCTTATTTAATAAACAGTAATTCCTTACTATGTGTGTTTGAGGTGATGAAAATTTTGGAGAGAGATAATGGTGATGGTTGCGTAACATTATGAATGTACTTAATGCCATTGAATTGTACTCTTGCTGTTGGTTAAAATTGTAGATTTAATGTTATATATATTTTACCATGATAAATAAAAGGAAGAAAACATTTTATTAGTAAATACACATTTCTGGAATGATTTAGTTCTGAATTTTTTTGGATTTTATTGGAGATTTTTCTGGAGATTTTATTGCAAGGTGATTTTTTTTTAACCTATATTCCTGGCATAACTGACTCCTATTTTTAGCCCTAAATATTCAAAAGAACAGGAAAACGTGACTCTGCATATGACTTTCCTTAAATATTTTTATGAATGTTTTATTTGAAATATGCAACTAAAAATTACAAACTCTTTCATAAAGATACTGTTTTTTAACAAAAATTTTCCCCAAATGATATGTCTAATTTGCATTTTAAAAGATAATTTTTAATTCTTTATCTTCACATAGCTGTAGTCTTATCAGCATGTAAAGTTTTTTTTTTTTTTTTTTGAGACAGAGTCTCACTCTTATCACCCAGGCTGGAGTACAATGGCGTGATCTTAGCTTACTGCAACCTCCACCTCTCAGGTTCAAGCAATTCTCCTGCCTCAGTCTCCTGAGTAGCAGGGATTACAGGTGCGTGCACCACACCCAGCTGATTTTTGTATTCTTGGTAGAGTTGGGGTTTCACCATATTAGCCAGGCTGATGTCAAACTCATGACCTCAGGTTAGGCACCTGCCTCAGCCTCCCAAAGTGCTGGGACTACAGGTGTGAGCCACTGTACCCAGCCATACGCATATAAAGTTTTAAAGAAAAGCAGATTTTTTAATCTCCTGGTTAGTGTGTTTTTTAAAACAGCTTTTTTGAATTATAATTGACATTTAATAAATGTAGATATTTAAAGTATACAATTTGATAAGTTATGAAATTTGTATACACTGGTGAAACCATAACCACACTCAAGATAGCAAACATATGCATCACACCAAGAGTTTTCTCATACAAAGCTTTTTATAATCTCTGCTTCCCACCCCATCTCACTCTATTCTCAGTCAAACACTCATCGGCTTTCCTTCACTGTTGATCGGTTTACATTTTTCTAAAGTTTTATATGTATATGTACAGTATGTACTCTTGTTTGTTTGGCTTCTTTCAGTCAACCTAATTATTTTGAGATTTCAAAGTGGCAGTGCAATTTTACGTTCCCATTTGGAATGTGTGAATGTTCCATTTTTTTCCATGTCTTCACTAATACTTGACATTGTCATTCGATTTAATTTTAGTCATTAGAATAGGAATGCCGTGTTGTCTCTTTATGTTTGCCAAATGACTAATGATATTGAGACTTTCCCTATTGTTTACTTACTGTTGGTGTATCTTCTTAGGAATATATTCAAATCTTCTGCTTATTTAAAAAAATTGGGTTGTTTGTTTTCCCATACTTGAGTTTTGAGAGTTCTTTTTATGTTTTAGATACAAGATCTTTATCAGATGTAGATTTTGCAAAGAGTTTTGAGAAGTAGAACTTTTAAATTTTGATGTAGTCCAATTTATCAGTTATTTTCTGGATCATGCTTTTGGTCAAATCTTAGAATTCTTTGCCTAATTCAAGGTCAGAAAGATTTTATCCTCTGTTTGCATCTAAAAGCTTTGTAGTCTTATGTTTTACATTTAGGTTTCTGTCCATTTTGAGTTAATTTTTTGTATATGGTGTGAGACATGGAACAAAGTTCATTTTTTATATACACATATCAGTTGCTCTGATACTATTTGTTGAAAAGACTATCCTGTCTCTACTTTGTTGCTTCTGTATGCAGTAGTCCCCCTTATCTGCTGGGGATACATTCCAAGACCCCTAGTGGATGCCTAAAACTGGGTAGTAACAAATTATATATATACCATATACAGTATACAAATTATGTATATACAGTATACAATATTTTTTCTATACATTTATACAGACATGACGAAGTTTAATTTATAAATTAGGCACAAGAGACTAACAATAATAAAGGAAACAGTTATAACAGTATGTCAGTGTCATTACTCTTGCCCTTTGTGGCCATTAAGTAAAATAGGGGTTACTTGAACACAAGCACTGAAGTACCGTGACAACCTGATAACTGAGATGGCTGGTAAGTGACTAAGGGGTGGTAATGTTGTTCCCTAGACGAAGTGATGGCTCTCATCCCAGGCAAGATGGAGCAGGGCCACATGAGATTTCATTGTGCTATTCAGAATGACGTGCAATTAAAACTTATGAATTGTTTATTTCTGGAATTTTCTATCTAATATTTTCAGACAGCTGTTGACAATGGTAACTGAAACTATGGAAAGTGAAACCATGGTTTAGGGGGCTATTTTATTTGTCAGAAAATCAGGCTGGGCATGGTGGCTTATGCCTGTAATCCCAGCACTATGGGAGGCTAAGGTGGGTGGATCACCTGAGGTCAGGAGTTCAAAACCAGCCTGACCAATATGGTGAAACCTTGTCTCTACTAAAAATACAAAAATCAGTGGGCATGGTGGTGTGCAGCTGTAGTCCCAGCTACCCAGCTACTCGGAAGGCTGAGACAGGAAAATAGTTTGAACCTGGGAGGCAGAGGTTGCAGTGAGCCGAGATTGTGCCACTCCACTCCTGCCTGGGAGAGAGAACGAGACTCCGTATCAAAAATAATAAATAAATAAATAAATCGGTTGTTCACGTATATGTGAGTCTATTTCTTGATTACTGTAGCTTTAACTATAGTCTTGAAATCAGTTAGCATTGTTCTTACTCCAACTTTGTTCTTTTCTTTTTCCAAAGTAGTTTTGTCTATTCTAGGTCCTTTGCATTTTCTTATGTATTTTAGAATACTCTATCCATTTCTATTTTAAAAAAAACCTGGTAAGATTTTTATTGGAACTATATTGAATCTTTAGATAAATTTGGGGAAAACTGACATCATAATATTTTCATCTTCTTTAATTTCTCTCAGCAGTTTTACAGTATATGGACTTTCCATATCTTTAATCAGATTTATTTATAAGTATTCAATATTTTTTCATGCTCTTGCAAATGATAGTCTTTCCATTTCAATTTCCAGTTGTTCATTGCTAGTATGCAGAAGTACAAGTGATTTTTATATATTGATCTTATATCATGCAACTTTGCTAAACTCACATTTTAGTTACAGTAACTTTTTAAAATAGATTTCATCAGATTTTCTATACAGATTCTGTGTCATCTGCCAATAAAGACAGTTTTACTTCGACCTTTCCAAGCTGGGTGCCTTGTAATTTCTTTTACTTGCCTGGTTACACTGGGCTGAATCTCTAATACAGCGTTGGATACAAGTGGTGAGAGTGGGCATCCCTTGTTTGCTGAGAGTTTTTATTAGGAGTAAGGGGACATTGGACTTGGTCAGGTCTCAATGATAATACAGCTTTTCTTTTTTTAGTTTGTTAATACGGTTAATTACATTGATTTTCACATGTTATATGGACCCTGTATTCCTAGGATAAACCTCAGTGGGTCATTACATATTTTTTTATATATTGTTGAATTAGAATTGCTAAAATTATGTTCAGATTTTTACATCTGTATTTGTATGGGATATTTTTCTTTGGAAGTCTTATCATGTCTTTGCCTTGTTTTGGTATCCGGGTAATGTTTACCTCATAGAATGAAGTGGAAAGAATTTTCGGTAGTGTGGAAGAGTTTATATATAACTGGTATTATTATTTTTAACTGTTTGGTAGAATCCACTAATAAAGTCATCTGGACCTGGTACTTCCTTCGCGGGAAGATTTTAATAGGTGTATTTAGGTTATCTTTTTTCTTGAGTAAATGCCTGATAGTTGGTATCTTTCAAGGAATTTGTCTGTTTAATTTAAATTGTCAAATTTATTGGCCTAAAGTTATTCATAATATTTCTTTATTATCCTTTGTATAGTGATAGAAACTATAGCCTTGTCAGCACTCACATTCCTGATATTGGCCATTTGTGTTGTCTTTGTCCCCTTCCTCCTCCTCCTCCTCCTCCTCCTTCTTCTCCTCTGGTATCATCATCATCATCATCATCATCATCATCATCATCATCAGTCTGGCTAGAGATTTATCAATTTTATCATCCTAGTCAAAGGACCAGCCACTTGTTTCATTGATTTTTCTCTCTTTTTCTGTTTTTTTTTTCTTTCTCTCTTCTGTAAGAGACAGAGTCTCATCTTGTTGCCCAGGCTGGAATGCGGTGGCACACTGCATTCATAGCACACTGTAACCTCAGCCTCCTGGGCTCAAGCATTCCCATCTCAGCCTCTTGAGTAATTAGGGCTACAGATACATACCACCATGCCCAGCTAAGTTTTCTATTTTTTGTAGAGACAGGCTCTCACTATGTTGCCCAGGCTGGTCTTTAACTTCTGGGCTCAAGGGATCCTCCTGCCTTGACCTTCCAGAGTGCTGGGATTACAGGCTTGAGCCACCATGCCCAGCCAAGCAGTTGTTTTAATCTTAATGAAAGCTTCTTGAGCTGTGTATGTGGTTCTCAGTTCTTGGAGATAGCTATGAAGGGAATGGACAGTCCCTAGAGTGGAGTGTTATATGATAGATAGATCCACGCATCTGATAAACTTTGGGCTATATCACCAACAGAGTTTTGGGGTTTTTGTTTGTTTGTTTGGGCCAGGGTCTTACTCTGTTACCCAGGCTGGAGTTCAGTGGTGCAGCCTCACACTCTCGGGCACAAGTGATACAAGTGTGTGCTACCGTGCCTGGCTAATGGTTTTTTCTTTTTTTTGTAGTGATGGGTCTCGCTACCTTTGCCTAGGCTGGTCTTGAACTCCTAGCCTCAAGTGATCCTACTGCCTCAGCCTCCCAGAGTGCTTGGATTATAGACATGAGCCACCGCATGGCCTCAGATTATTTATTGTCTAATTTTCAAGCCTGTCTGATCTTGTCAAACTAACCCATTTTGGTGTCATCACTCTTCTTTTTTTTTTGTTTTGTATTTTATTGATTTCCACTCTTTATTTCCTTACTCTTGCTCTTTGGGTTTAATTTTTCCTTCATTTTCTAGTTGATAAAAATGTAAGCTTTTGTCTCGGATAAAAACTCTGTTGCTTTATTTTTGGCTGTTGGCATCAGACCTCTGCAGGTGTAAATTTCAAGTCCTAGGCTTCATACCTGCTTGTCAAATTGGTAAATGTTCTAGGCTAAGTGTCTGCAGAAGGATGTTCACCTCTCTAAGGTTCTTCTCTCTCTGGAGTTAGGTCCTTTACCTCTAGTTTTTGCCCTTTCAGCAGCTATTTGCCACCTTGAAACAAATGACTTAGGTGTATTATTCAGTTTTCTATTTGTTTAACTTGAAGGTTGTAGTTGGCCTCCAGGTCCTCCTTCTTGCCTGGAAGTGGACCCTCCTTAAATGGCTTATTTTTCAATATTCAGTAATCTGCTCATCTTCTAGAAGCTCATATTGATTCACAAAAGCAAGCTGTGCCAGCCATACCTAATTTTCTTTTCTTTTATTTTTTTATTGTTATTATTATTATTTTTTGAGACGGAGTTTCGCTCTTGTTACCCAGGCTGGAGTGCAATGGCGCGATCTCGCCTCACCACAACCTCTGCCTCCTGGGTTCAGGCCATTCTCCTGCCTCAGCCTCCTGAGTAGCTGGGACTACAGGCACGCGCCACCATGCCCAGCTAATTTTTCGTATTTTTTATTAGCGACGGGGTTTTACCATGTTGACCAGGATGGTCTTGATCTCTTGACCTCGTGATCTACCCACCTCAGCCTCCCAAAGTGCTGGGATTACAGGTGTGAGCCACTGCGCCCGGCCCTCTTTTCTTTTTTTTAGAGACAGAGTTTCACTCTTGTCACTCAGGCTGGAGTGCAATGGCATGATCTCGGCTCACTGCAACCTCTTCTTCCTGGATTCAAGCGACTCTCCCGCCTCAGCCTCCTGAGTAGCTGGGATTATAGGTGCCTGGCACCATGACTAGCTAAATTTTGTATTTTGACTAGAGACAGCGTTTCACCATCTTGGCCAGGCTGGTCTCTAACTCCTGACCTAAGGTGATCTGCCCACCTTGGCCTCCCGAAGTACTGGGATCACAGGTGTGAGCCACTGTACCCAGCCCTATTTTTCTTTGGAAGTTAGTTCTCTTAATTGAATAGAAGAATGTCATGGGCATAAAATTTAAGAAGACAGTTTTTAAAACCTGTCATGCTATTCTTATGGAGGATCAAAATATGTGAGATGAATGATAATATAGTTGAGGGATTTCTAGCTGTTTGAACAACTTAGCACCGAAGAGTATGGACAGATTAGTGGCAGCAAAAAGTGTTTTTATCTGAGCATGAGCCTCAGAACTACCCAGGAATTGTGAAAAATATGCAAATACCCAGATCCCAGTCTGTACCTCCTACATCAGAATCCTGGGTGTGGACTGGGAAATATTATTTTCAAAATTTTTTTTAGAGTCTGTGTTGGAAACTTCTGGCTAAGAATGATGAATTCAATTTAGTGGTGTGCTGGAACTGTCTCACACGAGGTTATGATAATTGTCTGCATCTCTTCTCAACCCTGAGTTCACTGTTGGTAGCTTGAAGTTGGCCATGATGGGAATATTTACACTATAGAAATTGGCAAACCTGCCCACAACCCCGGAAAACATTTTCTGTTAGGGTAGCACAAAAGTAATTGTGTTTCTTGCCATTGAAAGTAATGGCAAAAACTGTATTTACTTTTGCACCAACCTGATAGTTACATTGAATAGAATTCAGCAGATGTGAAGTTTAAAAAAATCTGTAGGATAGAAGAATGGTAGCATGACTACAATTAACATAATCTAGGCATTCAGCTGTTTCTTTGGTATGAGCCATTAGTAAGATACAACTTTAAAAAACATTAATGCTATGTATTAAGTTTTATACAACAAAAAAAGGGATAGTACTACTGTGCAGAGCATCATTAATCAGACTGTCCTTTTCTGGAGTATTGGGTATTGGTTATAGGTGCTCTGTTTTTACTTTTCTAGAAATGAGCCATCAGCACATGGGAATGGGTTTGAAAATTGTTGTAAAGATAATGGTTGAAGAAAAAGTTTAATAGAGAACTTAGGAGATACTTCATAGTTATGATAATGAAACAAAATTAGAAGCATTTTATATGACCACATAAAATAGAATTTGGATCAGTGGGTATGGAGTAAGAAATATCCCTTGTTAGAACTTTCACGTAGTTAAATTTGCCCCCGTTTAAAATTGTTGGTGATGTTGTAAGTTTTGGAATTGAATGCTATATAGCTGCCACATTGAGGAGAATTTTTGCATTTGGCAGGAAGATGGACTAGATCAGTGATTCATTGACTGTGGTTGCACATTAGAATTGCCTGGGCAGCATTAAAAAACAAAACTCTTGGTAAACAGACTGCATGCACCCAAAGCTGACTAAATCAGAAACTTGGGACTTTCTCTCTCTCTCTCTCTCTCTCTCTGTCTGTTTTTTTGAGACAGGGTCTCATTCTGTCGCCCAGGCTGGAGTGCAGTGGCATGATCTTGGCTCACTGCAACTGCTGCCTCCTGGGTTCAAGCAATTCTCCTGCCTCAGTCTCCCAAGTAGCTAGGATTACAGGTGCGTAATACCTCGCCCAGCTCCTGGCTAATTTTGGTAATTTTAGTAAAGACAAGGTTTAACCATATTGGCCAGGCTGGTCTCAATCTCCTTACCTTGTGATCAGCTCACCTCAGCCTTCCAATGTGCTGGGATTACAGGCGTGATCCACTGCGCCCAGCTGTATCTGTATTTTTTAAAGCTCTTCAGTTCATTTTAATGTGCAGCAAAGTTTGAGAGTCACTGAATTAGAATATAATGTATTTTTCCAACTTAATTTTACAACATAATTTTGACCTTTGAGTGGTAACACTTTGTTTACCTGGAATAGATTTTGAATTATCTGCATTTGTAAAATATATAGAAAACCTGGCATATATAAATACCAAGGAATTGTAGAGACATAGATTTATTGTATCTGAGAACAGAGGTTCTAATTCTGGAAACACTATTTAAATGTTTGATAATTTCATAATGATTATCAGTAATTGATTTAAAGTCCAATATGATTAAATAAAAATGCATTTTAAAAATTTATGAAACAATAAAGGAAAAAGTTAGAAGTATATTTAGAATTTTATTTCTTATGGTTAAAATGTGACTGATGACATCGGTAAAATGTTAATAATTGTTGAAGCTGACCGCTGGACATGTTGGGGCTTAGTATATTATTCTCCGTACTTTATGCTTTATTAGTTTTAAAATTTCAATAAAAAGCTAAAAAAAACCCAAAAACTAAAATACTGCTTGTCTTATATCACATTGAAAGGAAATGTATAGCTGGTATGTCCTAAAAACAGAATGCATTAGAATTTAATATTCTTTTAAAATTAGTTCCCATGTAATTTTATGTGATTATATATTTCTAGGAAAAACAGATTATTGGCATTTTAATATTGGATGCTTGGAGCAGAGACCCTTGGAAGCTCACAAAGCTCTATGAAATTCTATGAGAATATTAGTGTCTAAAGTAACAGAATATAGATTTTATTTGCTAATAATATGCAAAGAAAGAGTCGCTCCTCTGGCCAGAAAACCCTGTGGGGTACAGAGCTCAGTGTCTTTAATAAATATTGTGATAATTTGTAGTTCTTTTTCATACAGTAGCATACTGTAGGGGTCATGCCTTTAAGTAATGAATTGATGAATGCAGTCCCTGTTCCCCAGCGTTGGGATGATGTGAGGGGGAGCTTCTTTCCCCTTCCTCTTCCAATTTCCCTGAGTTTCTTTCTTCTCTCATGTGTGCCCACTGCCTCTCTGTCTTAATCCTTGTCTTTCTTCCTTTCGCCTACTTCTCTGTCCTTACATCTGCATTTATCCTTGCCCGTCTTCCTCCTTGACAGTGTTAACTTGTCTGACTCACTTTTCCCTCGCTATCGTTCCTGTCTTCCTAATTCTGTCTTTTTTTCTGATCCTCTCTCTTCTGTGTCTCCCCATTTGCCCCCCATTTCATTCTCACTACCCATTCATTGTCTCCGCTCCTTCGCTGTTGGTCCGTCTGTTTCTCCCGTCCCTGCCTTTCGGTCTGTCTCTATCTCCCTGTCTGTTTGTCTCCCTGGTTCATCATTTTGTGTCTCCTGATTTATCTTTCTCTGTGTATGTGTCTCTTCCTGCCCATCTGTCTCTGTTCCTTCTGTCTCTGTCTTGTTTGCTTTCTTGTTTTCTCTGTGTTCTGTTCTAAGCCGTCTTCTTTCCTTTCTCTTGCTCCCTCATGCCTCTTGTCTTTGTTTGCTCTCCCTGTATGTCCCTTACTCTGTTTTTCTCCCTTGCTCATATCTGTTACTTGTTCAGTCTCTGTCACTAGCTTTTCACCCATTCTCTCTCAGAATAGAGTAATTGCTGATAGCTGGTTTACCTGAGGAGCCCAAACTGTGCACAGAGATGCCCTGGGGTGCCATGGGACTACCAGTGGGATATTTTACATTTTTAGGAGAAATACGGCATTATTTGACATCTGTTGGGAACTGCTAAAACCATTAGTGCAAGGTAATTAATGGTTTTGACATTAGATCTCACTAAACTGAGAGCCTTTTTTGGTTAAATGTCATTCAAATTTAGGAGGCCAGGTGGCCGGGTGTGGTGGCTCATGCCTGTAATCCCAGCACTTTGGGAGGCCAAGTGGGTGGATCACCTGAAGTCAGGAGTTTGACACCAGCCTGGCGAATGTGGTGAAACCCTGTCTTTGCTGAAAATACAAAAATTAGCCCAGTGTTGTGGTGGGCATCTGTAATCTCAGCTACTTGGTAGGCCAAGGCAGGGGAATCGCTTGAACCCGGGAGGCAGAGATCCCAGTGAAACAAGATTGTGCCATTGCACTCCAGCCTGGGCTACAAGAGTGAAACTCCGCCTCAAAAAAAAAAAAAGAAAAAAGAAAGAAGGAGGCCAAGTGCAGTGGCTTATGCCTGTAATCTGAGCACTTTGGGAGGCTGAGGTGAATGGATCACTTGAGGTCGGGAGTTCGAGACCAGCCTGGCCAACATGGTGAAACCCTGTCTCTGGTAAAAACAAAAGTCAGCTGGGGTGTGGTGGTGTGCACCTGTAATCCCAGCTACTCAGGAGGCTGAGGCAGGAGAATTGCTTGACCCAGGAGGTGGAGGTTGCAGTGAGCTGAGATCGCACCATGGCACTTTAGCCTGGGTGACAAGAATGAAACTCCGTTTCAAGAAAGGGAAAAAAAGAAGGAAATTCTTTCATTTTGCACTGACATTGGTGAAATCCAGGTTGAATATTCTGTTTTAAATGACTTTATCATACCATTTTTTTAATGTCATTTGTTGAACTGTAGCTAACAAGTCTAAGAGGGTTGGATTTGACGATGTAGTTTGACTCAGGTGGTTCTTAATTGGTCTGCAGTGTCATTTGGCATAAAATATTAAGGTAAGTTTTGAGAAAAGGGAAAAAAGAAATTGTGCCTGCCTTGGATTTGAGCAGGGATTGAACCTGTCATTTTACTCCTGGCTAAGAGGTTCATAGTTTGAAAGTCATTGTCCTACTATATGTAAAAAGTGTCTTTCTAAAATTTGTATTTTGTTATACAGTTGACCCTTGAGCAACACAGATTTGATCTTCGCATGTCTGCTCACACTGTGTTTTCTTCTACCTCTGCCACCCCTGAGACAGCAGGACCACCCTCCCACTTTGCCGTTCCTCCTCGTCCTCAGCGTATTCAGTGTGAGATCATTGAGGACGAAGACTTTCACAGTAAACACTCTCACTTGAGTTTCTCTAGCTTCTCCACTGCTTTTCTCTAGCTTACTTTATTGTAAGAATACAGTATATAATAAACACTCTCACTTGAGTTTCTCTAGCTTCTCCACTGCTTTTCTCTAGCTTACTTTATTGTAAGAATACAGTGTACAATACATAAAATAGTAAAATATGTGTTAATCGACTGTTTCTGTTACCACCAAGGCTTCTGGTCAGCACAACGGTATTAGTAGTTAAGTCACTGGGGAGTCAGAAGATGTACGTGAGGCCAGGCTTGGTGGCTCCTGCCTGTAATCCTAACACTTTGAGAAACTGAGATTGGCAGATTGCATGAGCTCAGGAGTTAAAAACTAGCCTGGGCAAAGTGGTGAAACTTCCTCTCTACAAAAAATAGAAAAAAATTAGTCATGTGTGGTGGTGTGTGCCTGTATTCCCAGTTACGTGAGAGGCTCAGGTGGGAGGATGGCTTGAGCCTGGGAGATCAAGGCTGCATTGAGCCAAGACTGCGCTGCTGCACTGCAGCCTGGATGATAGAGTGAGACCTTGTCACACTAAAAAACTACATGTGGATTTCCAGCTGCACAGGGGGTCAGCACCCCTAACCTGTGTTAAAGGGTTAACTGTATTCAATGAGCATTAAAAAAAAAAGGCTTAGGGAAGAGAGTTAAACCAAAATCTAGAAGTGTTTAAAATGTTACTTTAAATTAACAAATACACTCAGTTATATGTTTTGATTTTATTTAGAACTTTCATTTTAGGACAAGACTAGATGAATTTTAGAAATTAGTTGAGAAATTAGACTGTGCATTTCATATTGACTCATGGTGTAAAATGATCTGATGTATAATGAAACTTAGTTGACTACAAATGTTATTTTATCAGTTTTGTTTTTAACTGTTAATTTGTAGTTATTATCCTTGATTTGACTGTCCTTTTGAAAAATCTTGCCAAGAAAACTAAATGTTTGACCATCAAAACACTGGTCTTAAAATAGAGTTGAGACTGTTTTTTAGCTTGACACAGTTGTCTCTCTCTTGCTTTAGTTTCCTTCTGAAATGATGTTTCCATTTTGGGGACTGGGAAGAGAATGATTATTTATAGATGACTGTGTTTTGGACAGGTGGTATGTTTACACAGATCAGTGGAATTATTTGTCCCCCAAAACCTTTAATAGGAATACATTTCACTTTATCCTTTTTGTAATTAAAAGAACAAAATAATTATGTGGGTGAGTAGAGAACATTGTCTTTAATTTTGTATGTTAATGCAGCAGGTGTCCACTATATATTAGGAATTTTTCAGAGTTTTGGGGTTACCGATAAAACACATAGCTTTGTCATCGAAAAATTTTAAAGACCATTTTTATACTTCTTACGGCGCATACAACTTAGAAACATCTCTCTGTCCTCCCAGTTTTGGCTTTCTGTTTGATAAAAGTGTTTTAGGGAGTCAAACCCTGCAGAAAATTGGAGCATTTATACATTATTGAAACTTTCTGTATTATATTCTCTATTTTAAAAATTATATTAGTTATAAAGTAACCATTAGCAATACTGCATAACAAATACTTTACAACTTAAAATACTTCCAAAATGTGACATGTGCACATATTTTTGAGATTTAAAACCCACTGTTATATTAATTTTGTAGGTAACCTCAAAGTTTATACTCCAGTTATTATCCTAGGGCCTTTTTGCCATAAAAGGTACCAAATTAAATAGCATCAAATGAAATGCTTTCAGTCAACCTATATATGGTAGCAGTTTTCTCTAGTAAAACTCTATGTAAAGAACTGCTTTCTTCCTTATAACAGGAACTATTTTCATTTTATTCCTTTTTGAGAGCCCCTGCCTCTTGAGAAAATATTTCCCAAGTGGTTAGAGACTAGATGACATAATATAGTCCCATTCAGAAAGATACTGTTAGCAAAATAGTCTCTACCTTTTCTCTTCCGTTACCTGTCTTCAACTTCTTCTGGAACCTCCTCTCTATCCTTTATCTATTATGCCCTGGTTATCCAGAGCCATTTTAATTTTAAAATTCTCCATAATATTTTTTATTATATTGAAATAAAAATTCATTCTATGGTCATCCAGATACATTGTTTACTAGGAGAAGCAGTTAGCTTGCTTCTGAAGATACTTGGCCATTTCATTATCTTTCATCACATGGTTGAAAAGCTTTCTTTTTGGATATTGTCTATGGCCATTAGTGCTTATCAGTTGTTACAGTTCCTATTTTTACCCTTATTTTTACAAATAAAGATGGAGAGAAGAGTAAATTCTCTTGAATACATTAATACTTAGTTTAAAAAAGATAGATTACATCCCGATTTCTGGAGGTGAGGCGGTAGTCAAAAAAATGAGTAAGCTATGGTCCTGATAGGGGAGAGAATAGATTAGAATACTTAATTCAGTGAGAGACATGTTCTAAAAGAAAAGAGTCAAGTGCTGTCAGAATAAGAAGGTGACACATTCTGACTTGAGGTGATCAAAGAATATCTAGAGGAGGTGACCTTCGAGCAGGGCCTTGAAGCAGGGCCAACTTACCCATTAAGCACGGTAAGCACAATGCCTTGGGCCTGTGATATTTATAGGGGCCCATAAAATTATCTTCAATTTTAATTAAATTCACAGGAGAAAAAATGAGTATAATAGTGATGAATAATGAATCCAGCCTGAATTATATTTGTCTTTATAATACTCAAGTTGTAAAATATAATGTTTAATATACAGTATTTTTAAATGGATTAAATGGAGGAAGTGACTTACAGAGGCAAAAGTGCCTGAGACTTGGAAAAGTTATCATGCAATCTGCCTGGAAAGTTAAGTACAAGTTTGTGGGTATAAGGGGCTAAAGTTGGCAGAATCTCGAATAAGAAATTGACAAACAACAAATTCATTTTAAGGAGTTAAATATGTATGGTTTATTTTCCACGTGCTGCTACTTGTTGAAGCACAATGACCAGATAAATGTTATTTAGCTAGAACTAGTTAACAGCACTGGATATGCTGAACAAGAAAGAAGCCCTCAGTCATTGAAAGAGTCGTTGTATTGAGAGGTAATGTCTGCTTTAGTATTTCCTCAGTTATCAGTTTAATACTAGTTTGTACACATTATAAGGTGTATACATCACTGGTAACAGAAACATGGTTAAAATATGTCTGCTTTAGTATTTCCTCAGTTATCAGTTTAATATTAGTTTGTACACATTATAAGGTGTATACATCACTGGTAACAGAAACATGGTTAAAATATGTCTGCTTTAGTATTTCCTCAGTTACCAGTTTAATATTAGTTTGTACACATTATAAGGTGTATACATCACTGGTAACAGAAACATGGTTAAAATATGTCTGCTTTAGTATTTCCTCAGTTATCAGTTTAATATTAGTTTGTACACATTGTAAGATGTGTACATCACTGGTAACAGAAACATGGTTAAAATGTTGTGGTATGGAGAATACATTTTGATTCTAAGAAGTACTGCAGTTTTTTTGTTTCCACAAACCCACTGCATAAAACTCATTACCATAGCATAGAATGAACCTCCATGGTGAGACAAGGATTCAATATTTCAGACCTTTATTCATGCTTATAAACAGTAACAAAGTCTACAGGTGGTACTGAGTAAGGATCCCTAAGACATTCAAGTATAATTTAAAAATACTGAGGCTTCCCTTTATCACCTTGTTCAAGCAATTCTCCTGCCTCAGCCTCCCAAGTAGCTGGAATTACAGGTGCGTGCCACCACACCCAGCTAATTTTTGTATTTTTAGTGGAGATGGGGGTTTCACCATGTTGGACAAGATGGTCTTGATTTCTTGACTTCGTGATTCGGCTGCCTCAGCCTCCCAAAGTGCCGGGATTACAGACATGAGCCACCGTGCCCAGCCTACTGTGAATTTTTTTAAAGATCTGAATAGTCTTCCTGATGATAGACACTGAGAGAGTATAGGGATAGGAAGTAAAAGGTAGAAATTTGGGGGAAAAAAGGATGTGGAATGATTTGGTGGTAGGTGAACACTATTGCACTATTGCCCTGACCTGAATAAAAAAACCCCACCTCTATCCATTAATCTTTTATTACTTCCAAACCTTTCTTGTATTGTTTTACTTAATTATTTTTTATCCTTCACTGTTTGCCTTTGATTTCCCCAGCTAAATTATAAACCAATTTGAGAAACATGTTTTTGCATTCTCTTGCAAAAGACTACACATAGTAACTGCTTAAACTGATTTTACTGATAAATTCACCAAAGTCTTTTTGAACTAGATATAGTATCTCTCATTTTAACACTTTTGTTACAAATAAATCTGAATTTTCCCTGGCATCTCTTGTTTTCAGAGGGGATGCTGCAAAGTAGCTTCAAGTGTGGGCTTCAGTGTCAGAAAACCTGGATTGAAATTCTGTCTCTATTCCTTAATTGCCATGTCCCCTTAGGCAAGTTTTGTACTGTTTGGACCTTAATGCCCTCAACTATGACATGGCCCTAATAGTATCTACTTCAGATTATTATTATGAGAATTAAATGAGATATCACGTATGTTAAATATTTAGCATAATGCTTGGCATAAAGTACTCAGTAAATGTTAGTGGTTATATCTGTTTCTTAACTGAGCACGGTTGCAGACGCCTGTAATCTCAGCTACTTGGGAGGCTGACAGGAGAATCGCTTGAACCCAGGGGGCGGTGGTTGCAGTGAGCTGAGATGCACGGTTGCACTCTAGCCTGGGCAACAAGAGCGAAGCTCTGTCTCAAAACAAACGAAAGTAAAGAAATGAAAGAATGGCTACTCCATAGACATGAGCATATTCGAGTGCTGCTAGTTGCTCATTTTTATGGTTATTTCTTGATTCTGTGCTAAACAAGGAGTGGATTATTCATGCCGGCCTTTCTTAGACCAGATAATATGACATCTGTAAAAACAAGGAGTGGATTATTCATGCCGGCCTTTCTTAGACCAGATAATATGACATCTGTAAAAACAAGGAGTGGATTATTCATGCCGGCCTTTTTTAGACCAGATAATATGACATCTGTAAAAACAAGGAGTGGATTATTCATGCCGGCCTTTCTTAGACCAGATAATATGACATCTGTAAACTGTCATGGTGCTGATGGGAGTGCAGAGTAAGGATGACCAGAGGTCACTTTCATTGCCGTCTCGGTTTTGGTTGGCTTCTTTACTGCAGCCTGTTTTATCAGCAAGGACTTTATGGCCCGTATCTTGTGTCGGCCTCTTACGTTGTCCTGTGACTTAGAATGCCCAACCATCTGGGAATGCAGCCCAATAGGTTTCAGCCTCATTTTACTCAGCCCTTATTCAAGATGGAGTTGCTCTGGTTCAGATGCCTGTGACCTAACCAGTTTCTATAAAACAAAGGGATTTACCTTTAATATGTATTCGGGGACAATTTTAAAAGAAAATTAAGGTTTTTCAAAAGATACGGATGATTCAGGAAGAAGTCTTAGAGGCAGAAAATATGAATGAAAAAGTAACACTGGTATATGGTAGTAGTGAGTAAAAAGAGTTGTTTATAATTGGGGGATAGTAATGTAAAATATGTCAATGGTGCTAAAACTGTGGGCAGTGAGAGAGGAGACTATAAGCTGATACCAGCCAGCTTTATAAAGACTTGAACGTAAAACACAGCTAGTTAGAGGAACTGCTGGAAACAGGATCATAGGTGATATTTATTCTTAAAGTCGGTACTTTGCAGACTTAATTGGGGGGCAGATTTATCATCTTGGATCTTGTTAAAAGTGCATATTCTGATTAACTAATTATTGGGTGGGGCCTAAGATTCTGTATTTCTTTTTTTTTTTTTTTTTTCCCCCCCGAGACGGAGTTTCGCTCTTGTTACCCGGGCTGGAGTGCAATGGCGCGATCTCCGCTCACCGCAACCTCCGCCTCCTGGGTTCAGGCAATTCTCCTGCCTCAGCCTTCCAAGTAGCTGGGATTACAGGCACGCGCCACCATGCCCAGCTAATTTTTGTATTTTTAGTAGAGACGGGGTTTCACCTTGTTGACCAGGATGGTCTTGATCTCTTGACCTCATGATCCACCCGCCTTGGCCTCCCAAAGTGCTGGGATTACAGGCTTGAGCCACTGGATTCTATATTTCAAATAAGCTCCCAGAGGATTCTAAAACTTTAGGCATCACTTGAGAAGTCATATATGCACATTAGAGTTTGAGAAGCATTGCTATATGTCATTGTTTTACAGGTGAGGTAATGGAAGCCCAGAGAAGTTAGTTGACTTGCTCAGGACTCTACAGCATGTGAGAAGAAAACTTGGAGTAGAATACGGATGGCCTCAAACCAGACTTCACATTGTTTCCCTGATTTCTTAGAAAGTTGGAATGCCAAAATTAGGAATTATAATAATTGTGAAATTAATTTTCAAGTTCTTTTTTGTTAAATGCTTATTTTAGGTTCAGATATATACGTGTGTGTGTGTGTGTGTGTGTGTGTGTATATATATATATATATATAGAGAGAGAGAGAGAGAGAGAGAGAGAGGCTTGTGATACAGGTGAATTATGTGTCATAGGCATTGGATGTATAGATTATTTCATTAGGCAGGTAATAAGCATAGAATGTAATAGACAGTTTTTTGGTCCCCATTCTCCTCCCACCCTCCACCCTCAAGTCAGCCCCAGTGTTTGTTGTTTTCTTCTTTGTGTCCGTGTATACTGAATGTCTGGCTCCCGCTTATTAAAATCTTTGCCAGGGTCTATGTCCAGAATGTCTAAATTGTCTTCCAAAGGTTTTATTGTTTTAGGTTTTACATGTAAGTCTGCAATCCATCTTGAATTGATTTTTATATATGGTATTAGGAAGGGGGCCAGCTTCAGTCTTCTGCATACGGCTACCCAGTTATCCTAGCACCATTTACTGAATAGGGAATCCTTCCCTCATTGCTTTTGTTGACCTTGTCAAAGCTCAGAGGGCGGTAGGTGTGCAGCTTTACTTCTGGGCTCTCTGTTCTCTTCCATTGACTATGTGTCTGGTTTTGTACCAGTACCATGATATTTTGGTTTCAGTAGCCTCATAGAATAGTTTGAAGTCAGGTAATAGGATGCCTCTAAGTTTCAAGTTCTTGACTTTCATTTTCTAAAAGAAGAATTTATGGACAAACGTTTTTGATGAATTTGTCTATTGGTATATTAGCAAATATTTATTGAAACTGTATTTTCTACACATTATGAAATATGTATGACATACATTCTGTCTCCAAGAAGCTTACTGTTTAGAAGAGGTGTTAAGATTTACATGAATAATTTTCCCCCTATATTCCATACTTAAAGTTTCCATCATTTCCTGAATGTGCCAGGGTCTGGCAGCCAGGCTCTATCATAGCTACTTGCCTTTGGATAGTAACCCCTTCACCTTTTGGCTAATTTTCCCCCAACTGTGATATTTCTTTCTTTCTTTCTTTCTTTCTTTTTTAGATAGGGTCTCACTCTGTCACTCAGGCTGGAGTACAGTGGTGCAGTCACAGCTCACTGCAGCCTTGACTTCCATACTCAAGTGATCCTCCCCGCTCAGCCTCCTGCATAGCTAGGACCACAAGTGTTCACCACCATGCCCAGCTAATTTCTTTTATTTTTTGTAGAGATGAGGTCTTACTATGTTGCCTAGGCTGGTCTTGAACTCCTGGGCTCAAGTGATCCTCTTGCCTTGGCCTCCTGGATCAAAAACTTTCTTCTTTAAAAATTCAATGCAAATATCCTTGCTTTGGTGAATCTTTGTGCATTCAGATGATTCACTGTTCCCTGCATCTGTAACACTTAATTCATTATTCTAGAATTTATTATATTGTATTAATATATTAGGTTATCCAGATAATTAAAGTGGTTATGATATACTGTTTTACTAATGCCTAGTTTAGAATTATTGGTGTTGATCTGCACCATTCAATAGAAATACAGGGTGAACCACATATGCCGTTTAAAATTTTCTATAGGTAGACATTTTGAAAATAGAAAGAAGTGTTACCAAAACACTAGAGGTTTGGTCTAGGTCCTGCTGCTTGCTACACAGAAAGCTAATCACTGATGAAAGTATTGCTAAGGAAGAAGGCTTTAACTGGGTGCTGCAGCTGAGGAGACGGGAGCTTAGTCTCAAATCCATCTCCCTGACTGACCAGAACAGGGGTTTATATAGCAGGGGGAAAAAATGTAACAATATGTAAGAAAATAAGAACTAGGGAAGGGCAGTGAGGCATCTGGTGCTGTGATCTGGTGAGTTTCAGTTCTTTGATACCTTTTTTTGAGAGACCTAAAGGTCCTTTCCTGAGGAACTCAGGTAAAACAAATACAAGTGTCAAGCTTTAACAGCAGAAGGGTCAATTTCTGTGTCCATCCAAAAGAACAGTCCATGGGAGTATTGGGCTGGTTTCAGAAGCAAGGTGAAATTTAATTTAATGCTATTTTATTTAACTCATACCCAAAGTATGACCATTTAAACACATAATCAATATTTAAATTGTTAATGAGATTTTATACTTGCATGCTGTCTTCAAAATCTGCTGTGGTTTTCAGTCTTAGAGCACATCTCAATTAAACTGGCTGCCACATTTCAGGTATTCATGTGGCTGCTGGCTGCTGTATTAGACAGCACAGATCTAGAGCTTTTACACGTTTTTAAAATGCTCTTTGAAATGCCTTTCCAGGCTGGGCATGGTGGCTCATGCCTGTAATCCCAGCACTTTGTGGGGATGAGGTAGGCAGATCACTTGAGATCAGGAGTTCAAGACCAGCCTGGCCAACATGATAAAGCCCCACTTCTACTAAAAATACAAAAATTAGCCAGGAGTGGTGGCATGCGCCTGTAATCCCAGCTACTTGGGAGACTGAGGCAGGAGAACCACTTGAACCTGGGAGGCGGAGGTTGCAGTGAGCCGAGATTGCGCCACTGCACTCTAGCCTGGGTGACAAAGTGAGACTCCATCGCAAAAGAAAAATAAAAAACAAAAAAGTAAAATAAAATGCCTTTTTGAAATAAACCATTGTTTTAAATATGTCAAGTAAATATAATTTTCTGGGTCTTGATTAAAATTTTCCCTTTTACTGTGAGTTTGATACATTTTCTCATAGTTATTTGTATCTTAAATAATATGCTTAATTCCTAGTAAGATTTTTCAAAAGCTCATATATTTTTTATTACTGTTTTGTGCTAGATAATATTCTCAGAATTTTAAGGTGGTCTTTTAATGGAATATCCAGAAGCAGATCTTCATGAAATATTGTTGCAAAACTTGTAATGTGTGATTTTTGACAAATAAATGTTGTTTTTTAAATGGGAAATGTTCCCTTGTCCCCCTCACAGGGTGTGCACTGGGGGAGTGGCTTGATTCTTCAGCCACCCCACTGCTCACACTTCTAGGGGAGCATACAGATGGGCAGGCTCCGGGACTCTGACCCCATGTCAGTGTCTAGGGGTAAATGTTTATAGGGAAGCAGCAGTGGGTATGTGTTACCATGTGCTCTCTTAGTTTTGCTTCTATAGACAGCTCGTGTTAACCAGCTCAGTTAGACCTGACCTTGTTGCAAGGACAGAGAGCTTTCTGTGTGTATCCCAGTTCTTGCCTTGGTGTACCAGAAGAGTCGGATCACAGGTGGGCTTGGAGAATGAGTACAAGGTTTAACGGAGTGGAGGTAGCTCTCAGCAGATGGGGGAAGCCAGAAGGGAGATGGAGTGGGGTCTGGCGGCTCAGCAGCCTGGGCTCTCCTCTGGTGTCCTCAGCCGACTTCCGCGTTGTTCTGCCTTACTTGTTGGTGGCCCGCTGGCGTGTGGTGCGTGTTAGTGAATTCCTCTCTACATCCAGCCACCTGTGTGTTCCTTCACTGAGGTGCTCCTGTGGACGTCCAGCCACCTTCTGTGTCTCCCTGCTAGGGTCTCGGGGGGTTTATAGGCATTGGATGGGGGCGTGGTAAGCCAAGGTGTTGGGAAATGCAACATTCAGGCAGAACAACAAAAATGCCCGACACGTAGGTCCATGGGGGTGGAGCTGTCGCCAGGAACCATGCCCTCCTCTACTCAGCACTTCCCTTCCCTGCTCCCATATCATTTACAAGAATCATGCTCTTCCCTTCCCAGTGCTTCTGTATCATTTTGGCTCTTTCTAAATTATAAGTTTACTATAAATTTGCAGAATTTCCTTGTTCACCCAACAAATGCAGTCAGTATTGTGCTATATTTGGTAGATACAGAGAGTAAAAAGCACTAGGTAGAGATATGCATGGAGCTAGAAGCTTTTAACTGGAAAGCAGGTAAGTGATACGAAGGAAGGCAGCAACAGATTAGAAGAAGGGCTAAACTGGAAACGAGGAAGAAGTTCCGAATCTGTGTTAATAATTTAGAAAGAAGTAAAAGGAACCTGCATTGAGGTAGATGTGGTAGAGATGCAGAGCAGTGGACATAAGAACTATTAAAGGAACTAGGAGAGACAGGCTTTTATTTGAGAGAAAAGTAAGAGGAAGGAATTCAGGATAACTTCCCAGTTTCTAGTTTAGGCAGTTGATAGCCAGTTGAGGCAACTGAATTAGGAAAACCAGAAAAAGATGTTTTTGAGAGATGATTGAAGATGATGGTAATGTTAATAATAGCTGGTATTTTGAGTGCTTCCTGTATGTCAGGCATTTCACTAAATGCTTTACATACATAATTTCATTTAATTTTCGTAACAATCCTTTGAGGACAGTTATGATTATTATTTTGGTTTTACTGATGAGAAAAACAGAAAAAGATTAGAGTGTCTTCTTTAGGGTCACATATTTAATAAGAAAGAGGCAGAGCCAGGATTTCAACCCAGTCAGTCTTTATTCCAGAACCTTTGCTTCTAACTAAGTTACTGAATTTAGTTTTGGGAATGTTAAGTTTAAGGTGCATGTGTGACCAAAACAACAGGGGTTCAATCTAGGACCTGCTGCTTGCTACACAGAAAGCCAGTCACTGAGAAAGGAGTATTGCCAGGGAAGAGTCTTTAATCAGGAGCTGTAGCCATGCTAGGAGACCAGTCTTAAATCCATCTCCCTGACTGATTAAAATTAGGTGTTTGTTTATATAGCAAAAGACATGTAACCATGTGTGAGAAAACAGGGATTAGGTAGGGGTGAGGAAGATGAGTTGGTCAACAGCAAACAGGCAGTCAGGCAGTCATGATGGGTGAGGGCTCTGACATCTCACTGTTCAGATGCAATGATCTGGGACATTTCAATTCCTTGATGTGAGAGGCCTGATAGTTGGTTTCCAGAGAAAGGAACTCAGATAAGACAAATGTAACTTGAAACTTTCTCAAGTTTCAAGACTGGGAGGGTCCATTTCTGTGCAGTACAGTGGGCCAATTTCACATGTGGGACCGTGGCAGATGTTCAGTATGGTGTATCAACCTGGAGCCCAGTAAGTAATTGGTTAGAGAACAAGATTTTGAAATCTTCATCATATAGGCAAAGACTTAAGTAGGAAGAACCTACCATGTAGATTGGTGTCTTGGAAATGGAGATGCGGTTTTGTAAGGTGGGGAGGTGAGTGTCAAGAACTATGAGTGGTCAGGATTGTTAAATACATTGGAGGAGGTCTCAGAAAATAAGTACCGAAAAGGGACCATTGTCTTAGCAGCAAGGATGTCATTATCTTACCCAGAATATGACCTTATTTGGAAATAGGGTCTTTGCAGATGTACATAATTAGTAGAATTCCTTATCTGTAATGACTGAGCTAGTGAGGCATCACAGAAATAAAAACTAGTTCTCTTGACTACTCAGGAATTGGTCTTGAATATGTTTTTATTGTGGCTGTTTTCAATAATGCCTTTGAAGTGCAGAAAAACTTCATTTCAGAAATACATATTGTCAGACAGAATGTGTTCATTCTGTATTTAATAGTCCAAGTGTGTTTGAAAACTGTCTAATTGAATAGTGACTTTAAACGGTTTTAAACAGATTTGAGTATTCTATTATGGCTCTTGTTAGACATTTAACTTGTTTAGACTGAAGAAAAATTGATTTCCAATTAACACCAGATTTTATAAGAAAGAAAATATTAGCTAAATAATTAATTCCATGAAATGCCATGTATCCAAACAAAAACAGGCAACATCTGTTAATTCAATTGGGAAGACAAGATTGAGCTTGATCTGTTAAGTTTTTAATTTAAGTATTGTTCAGAATTTTTATTTGAAAAATGTTTAAGTACCTTTAGTGAATAATGTTGTCACACCACTACTTGAAGTATTTGATTTGTGTATAATCATTAAATTTAACATTTTATTTATTGATCAGGTAATGAAAACTGATCAATCTGACATTCTCTTAACTTGAACTCTGTTAACTATTCCCTTCATCATTAGTTTAATGATAACTAATGCTCTTAACAAATCTGAAGCACTACAGTTTGTAAAACAGACTTCTAAATAGGATAATTAAGAATAAATTATGTTCACAGGTTTCATTACAATTTCCATTTTATTTTAATGATTTGAAAATTTGTAATCCATATTATAATAAAAATACCATTTTTATTTGTTAAATGTCTTCTAGTTTCAGTTCTCATCCTTTACATCAATCTCTTCTTTATTACTACTGAGATAGATGGACATATATCCTTCTATTCACATTTCTGGAGTTCGTTACCCCTCAATGCGTGCAGCAACCAGTCTTGAGTGTCTATGAATACTAGACACCAGGATATTGGATATGGCAGTGAACAAAATAGATACTAGCCCTGTCTTCATGGAGTCTATAACCTCATTTTGATTTTAAATATGTAATTAGAAGAGTGTAAGCAATGCAAAGAAAAAATGGAATGCTATTGAAGAATATGATGGGAGTTTAACATAATAGGGGGTGGTCCGAGAATATTGCCTTAAGGTATTAATGTTTGAGCCAATACTTGAAGGTTGAATTAACTAATTCAGCTTATTCACATACGTAACTCTTATAAAGATGCTTATCTAAACTCCCCAGTGGTCACAAGTCTTGGCAAGAAAGTCTGAAGATAGGACCGGCTGCACATGTTCTACCTGAAAAGCTTGCTCTGTAAGGAATGCATTCTGTAGGGCAGGTGTGAGTATCCGCCATCTTGCAGTTGCTTGAGACATCGCTTCTTTTCCTAAGTCCCTATTAAGTATTTCTTTCTAAGAAACTGGATTTGTCAGCTTGTGTCTTCTGCCTCTCAGCCCTTCAGCCTTGGGAGTAAATATGCATATACCTGCTCACTGTTGAACACATAATGTCTAATCTCTTTTTGGTCTCCACTCCTCACCCCAACCCCAACCCCAACCCCAGTTATTTACAGAAGGCCAAGATGTCTTACAAGTGTTTATATGTTCTTCATATCCTGTTCCTATTTTGTTAGTCTCATTCTTATAAAGTAACTTTACACATTATTGAATTAAATAATTATATAAAGCATTTAGCACAGTGCCTGACACAGAATTTTGACTTTCTTTTTGTGACATTCGAGAAACAAGCCCTAGACTGTGACATGAAGACACTTTATTCTAATCCAGGTATTTCACTAACAAACTGTAGACCGCTGAGCAAATCAGCTAAGTTCTCTGGGCTTCCATAACCTCATTTGTAAAACAATGCTTCTCAAACTCTAACGTGCATATGTGAAGGTTTGCTAATACTGACCTTCCAAAGTTGCAAACCCTTAAAGGATTCCTACAGTCCTCATAAGAGCCATGCTAGTTTTCTGCAAAGATGAGAATGTCCTCTCACTGTAATTATGTCAGGTAGCTTGAATATACCCTGTTCTTATACTAGATCTTGGTACCTGCATTTCCTTAGCTCTTGCTTGTGTCAGTAATTTATTCCTGTTTGTTACTGAGTAGCATTCCATTGCATAATGGATATATTATGATTTGTCTATCCACTAGGACATTTGGGTTGTTTCCAGTTTTTGATGATTATGGAAGGAAGCTGCTTTCAACATTTGTGTACAGGTTTTTGTGTGAAGTTGTTTTTATTGCTGTAGAAACCAAAGAGTGGGATTTCTGGGTAATTTGGTAAGTACATGACTTAATTTATTTATTTATCTTTTTTTGAGACAGAGTCTCGCTGTGTCACCCAGGCTAAAGGGCAATGGCGTGATCTCAGCTCGCTACAACCTCTTCCTCCTGGGTTCAAGTGATTCTCCTGCCTCAACCTCCCAAGTAGCCGGGATTACAGGCATGCGCCTGGTGAATTTTTGCATTTTTAGTAGAGATGGGGTTTTGCCACATTGGCCAGACTGGTCTTGAACTCCTGAGCTCAAGTGATCTGCCCAGCTCCGCCTCCCAAAGTGCTAAGATTATAGGTATGAGCCACTGTGCCTGGCCCATAACTGTAAAAAACTACCAAACTGTTTCCAAGTAGTACCATTTTATATTCCCACCGGCAACACGAATTGGAGTTGCTCTGTATCTTTATTATTTGATACTGTTAGTATGTTTTATTTTAGCTGTCTTAATATTTATACAAATAGTATCTCATTGGACATTTGATTGTTTAGCATCTTTAACTGGTATGTAATAATTGTTATGTTTGAATTTAGATCTATCATTTTATTATTTGCTTTTTTGCTTTTTCCTATGTTTTCTGTTCATTTTCCCTTTCCTGTTTTTTTGGGGGGGTATTTTAATATTTTTTGTATTTTAATGTATCAGTTGTATTTTTTCTTCTATCAATTTCTACAGTTATTTTTAATGGTTGCTTCAGGGATTATAATATACATACTTCATTTTAAACAGTCTACTTGGGATTAATATTTTACAGTTTTGTGTAGAACGTAGAAACCTTTACACCAAATAGGTCTCTTTCCCTTTCCTCTTAAGCTGTGATTGATTGTCTTATGTTTACATCTATATACATTGAAAACTCCGTTAGACAAGATAATTTTCGCTTTCAGCTGACAAAGATTTTATAGAACTCACCCAGATGTTTGCTGCTTCTGTTGATTCTCCTTCATTCCTGATGTGGTTTTGAGTTTCCTGATTATTGTTTCTCTTCTACTCAAATAAATTTCTTTAACAATTTTTTTAGAGTAGTCTGCTGGCTACAAATTCCCTTAGATTTTCTTTCTCTGAGATTATCTTTATTTCACCTTTATTCCTGAAGGAAGTTTTCAGTGGACATATATTCTTGGCTGACAGTTCTTTTCATGTTGCACTTTGAAAATTTTGATCTACCTCCGTGTCTGGAGATTTTGATAAAAATTTCCCAGTTGTTAAAATAAGCAATGAGTTGTTTTTCTCTGGCTACTTTTAAGAGTTTATTTTTATCTTTAGTTTTTTGCAGTTTGATTATGATCCATCTGGGCTCGGACTTCTTTGGATTTATCCCATTTGGAGTTTACTCAGCTTCTTGAATATGTAGGTTTATGTCTTTCACTAAATTTGGGAAATTTTAAACGATTATGTCTTAAGATTTTTTTTCTGCACTGCATTCTATTTCTTTTCTTTGGGAACTTAATTGACATGAATGTTAGACTTTTTGTAGTCCCTCAAGCCATCGAGATCCTCCCTCTTCCTCTCCCTTTCATTTATTCCTCTTTGGCTTAGGTTGAATTATTTTTGTTGATCTGTCTTCAGGTATGCTCACTCTTTGCTCTGTCATTTCTGTTCTGCTTGCTGTGCCCATTTGGTGAATTTTTATTTATTCTTTATGTTTTTCAGTTCTAAAGTTTTTATTTGATTGTTCTTTTGATCTTGTTTTTGTGCTAGAGCATTCCTTTCTAGCACAAGGGCAAGAATATTTGCCCTTCCTTGGTGAAGCATTTTAATGATAGTTTTTGTTACATAATTTCATAATGTTACATAACATCTGTGTCAACTTGGAGTTGGCATTTGTTGTCTTCTGCCATGTGTTGAGATTTTGCTGGTTATTTGTATGCCAGGTAATTTTAGATTATATCTTGGGTATTTTGAATATTGTGTTAGGAGATTCAAGGTCTTGCTTATATCCTGTGTAGAGTGTTGCCTGACTTTTTCAGGTTTAGGCACAATTTCTTTTTTGAGACGGAGTTTCGCTCTTGTTACCCAGGCTGGAGTGCAATGGCGCGATCTCGGCTCACCGCAACCTCTGCCTCCTGGGTTCAGGCAATTCTCCTGCCTCAGCCTCCTGAGTAGCTGGGATTACAGGCACGCGCCACCATGCCCAGCTAATTTTTTTGTATTTTTAGTAGAGACGGGGTTTCACCATGTTGACCAGGATGGTCTTGATCTCTTGACCTCGTGATCCACCCGCCTGGCCCTAGGCACAATTTCTAACTTACCTTGTATGATTTGTGATTTCAATGTTAGCGTTATTTTCAAAGCATTTGATGTGCTATTCAGATATGTCCCCCATGTGTTGTCAACCACTGTCCAGTCTGAATATATAAATATATTCATAGTTTAATTCTTAGAGTCTTTGCTGTGCTGTTTAGGTTCAGATCCAATTATGCAGGCTTTTTCTCCATCCATTCTCCTTGATAGTTCTCTGGTTGGATAACTAGGGCTTTATTTACCCTGCTCTGCAGCGCAATTTCTGTGGATCCAAAGCTAAGCAGTGGAGCAGGTGGGAGGGAGGGAAAGAGAGAGAGACAGAAAGAGACCCACAAGAGAGAGAGCATGAGCGAGCAAAAGGGAGGGACAGCAAGAGAGAGAGCATGAGTGAGCATGCAGTATGCAGTAGGGGTCAATTTCACCCTCTTGGGAGTACTACTTCTCTACTATAAGAAGAAAGTTTCTCCTCAGTGTTTTAGGCTCTTCCAGGCCCCTGCTGTTACTGTTCTATCTGCCATGACTACCACAGAGTTTCATGGGAGTTTGGGTGCAAGATAATGGATAAAAGGAAAAAGCGGGAAATGTTTCTCACTGAGTGTTAAGAAATCCCTTCTCCTCAAGACAGATTTAGAGGCTTTTTAGAGCTCAGTCTGTCTGCACTGATGCCCACATTTTGGCTTTGGGAACCATTGAGTATAGGCCAGCAGATACTGAAGAGGAAAATACACCGAGTGCTGGTTTGGTGGCACTTCCGTTCTTTTTCCCCAAACCTTAAGAGTCTTCAGACTGCATACATTTTGGATGCTATCTGCAGGTTTTATGGATGAATTCACTGGGAGAGACTGGCAGAATATACTTACTTCACTTTATTCAGAGCCACCACTTTGCTTGCTTTTTGTTTTGTTTTGTTTTTAGCTTAGAACAACACAAATTATCATCTCGTAGTTCTGGAGATCAGAAGTCCAAAATGGATCTCACAGAGATAAAACCAAGGTGTAGTCAGGGCTGTGTCCTTCTAGAGTCTCTAGGGGAGAAAATGTTCCTCTTTTTCTTTCTCGGCCATATTTTTATTTTACTATTTTTTTTTTTTTTTTTTTTTTTGCCAATCATTGAGAGGTTGTAAGGTTGCTGAGGTTGGTTGGCCTTGAACTCTTGGCCTCGCCTTCGCAAGCGCCACGACATCCGGCCGGAGCCACTTTGGGCCCCTTTACTATTTTTTTTAATTTAAATAGCTTTAGACATACAAGTGGGTTCTGGTTAATGGACGCATTGTGTAGTGGTGAAGTCTCAGATTTTAGTGTACCTGTCACCTCAGTAGTGTACATTTTACCCAATATGTAGTATTTCATCCCTCATCTCCCGTACCCTCCTCTCCTCTGAGTCTCCAGTGTCCATTATAGCATTCTGTATGCATTTGAGTACCCATAGCTAAGTGAGAACATATGGTATTTGGTTTTCCATTTCTGAGTTACTTCACTTAGAATAATGGCCCCCAATTCCATCCAAGTTGCTGCAAAAGACATTATTTTGTTCCTTCTGTGGCTGAGTAGTATTCTGTGGTGTATATAAACCACATTTTCGTTATCCACTACCATTGATGGGCACTGAGGTAGCTTCCATTATCTTTGCAATTGTGCTTCAATTAACATATATGTATAGGTATTTTTTTAATATAATGACTTCCTTTGGGATGCAGTAGTGGGATTGCTGGATCAAATGGTAGATCTACATTTAGTTCATTGAGAAATCTCCCTATGCTAAAACTTTGCTTCATCTTTTTTTTTTTTTTTAGCTTCGTTTTAGGTTTTTTTTTAAATTTATTTATTTTACTTTAGGTGCATACTATATCTGGCATTTCTCCCTATGTTATCCCTCCCCCCCACCCCGCTCCCTCTCTACCCCCTGCTGTCTCTCCCCTACTCCCGCAACTACCGCCAGTGTGTGATGCTCTTCTCCCTGAGTCACCTGTTCTCGTTGTTCAACACCCACCTATGAGTGAGAACATACGGTGTTTGGCTTTCTGTTCTTGTGTCAGTTTGCTGAGAATGATGGTTTCCAGATTCATCCAAGTCCCTACAAAGGACACGGACTCATTGCTTTTTATGTCTGCATAGTATTCCATGGTGTATATGTACGACATTTTCTTTGTCTAGTCTGTCATCGATGGGCATTTGGGTGGTTCCAGGTCTTTGCTATTGTACACATAACTGCAGTGAACATCCGTGTGCATGTGTCTTTATGGTAGAATGATTTATAGTTCTTTGGGTGTATACCCAGTAAAGGGATTGCTGGGTCAAATGGAATTTCTATTTCTAGATCCTTGAGAAATCACCACACTGTCTTCCACAATGGTTGAACTAATTTGCACTTCCGCCAACAGTGTAAGAGTGTTTCTATTTCTCCACATCCTCTCCAGCATCTGTTGTCTCCACATTTTTTAATGATCGCCATTCTAACTGGCGTGAGATGGTATCTCAATGTGGTTTTGATTTGCATCTCTCTAATGACCAGTGATGATAAGCATTTTTTCATATGTTTGTTGGCCTCATGTATGTCTTCTTTTGAAAAGTGTCTGTTCTTGCTTGATCTTTTTTTTAATAGGAAGTTTTAAAATAAGCAAAAACCAGATGAGCAAAAAAATCAAACCTTGCTAGAATTCAGCTATTCATTAATACATCCCCTTGAGTAATCTTCATAAACCTCTGAAAGAGGATCTTTTTTGAGGGTTGGGGACATGAGTACAGAAATTACTTAAGAGCTTATTGTTTTGTATATAAAATGCCTATCTACCTAACTGACTTTAGAATATATTTATTTTGTATAACACCATTAAAATAATCTTTATGATTTTTATGGTTAATATTTGAAATTGAAGTCTAACAATCATATTGTTTTTATGTCAAATAGTGGTCTTCTGTTCTTAATCATTAGTAATTAATGCATACTTATTTAATATTTAATATTTAGTGGATTTGATCAAAGAAGTTAAGTGTTATTCAGTTTCATCAACTGAATCCTAAAACATAGAAATAAGTATACATTTTTAAAAAAAATACTAGTAATCTTAATAATTTAGCTTCATAAGGTTATTGTAGTTACCTGTAAACTGCCTTTTATCTTAGTTTTTGTCTTCAATGGCTTTCATAATGTTCTCAGGGCAAGAGAAAAAAGAAAACTGATGGTAAGACACCTGTTGTTCAAACCTCTAATCCATCTAGTTGGTAATACATTATTGATTTGCACTTACTAGTCACTGAAAGTTTGCAGATGAGTCTATTATTTGTTTGTAATTTGCCTTGTTAGATTTTTAACGATCTTAAGTATAGAAATTTTCTGTTATTTATTATTTCCTACCTAATGAATTCTCAGTAAATAATGATAATATGATTGGAGTTTGGATAGTGAAGATTTTTAAAAATAGTTAATAGGGAAGGCTTTTTACTATTTAAATATTATATGATACAGAAAAGTGAATCTGATTTTAATTGAACTCTACAAGGTGGAAATAATGAGACAGCACAGATATCTGTAGAAAGTGAACAGAACACATTTACAAAGAAAAATAGAGACTTTATAGCCATAAAAGAGAAGAAAGCTGGTCAGTTTCTCAATTGCCGTGGCTTTCCAATTCCCGTGAAGCACGCCTCTATCAAGGGTTCTGTGGTTGAGAGCCCAGCTCACCAATCGAAGCCATTATTTCTGTGAAGCAAACCTTTTATTTAAAGTGATTGTCTGTTCCTTGAAATCATAAGAACTTAAAAAAAAAAAAACAGATTTCCACTTAAACATTTACAAACAAGAAATCTTATATGAATCGTATTATAAAAGTTTGCTATAAATTATATATTTGATATCCTGGTATGGTAGCGTACACATTTAGAATCATCCATACCTCACCTTGAATCACTGTGTTACCATTTACCAACCATGTGATTTTTGGACAAATCATTGCTGAGTTTTAGTTCTCTTGTCTGTGAAACATTTCTATGATGTCCAGCCAGTGGTGTATTGGAGCTGGCTTGTAGCAGCTCACAAGAGCCAGTTGTTAAATTTTCAGAACTCTTGTGGGCTGATTGTTAAACACAGCCATTATTAAAAATTATATAAGCTTATAATTAAATAAGTTATATTAAAAGCAAAGTCAATAAATTCTCAAAACTCATCACTTAATTATTTTGCTTCACTGTGTTATCATTTATGTCTGTTACACCTGTAGGGTGAAATACTGCATACAGATGAGCTGCTTGCATCTCTTCCCAACTGTATTCCATCATTTATGTCTGTTACACCTGTAGGGTGAAATACTGCATACAGATGAGCTGCTTGCAACTCTTCCCAACTGTATTCCATCATTTATGTCTGTTACACCTGTAGGGTGAAATACTGCATACAGATGAGCTGCTTGCATGTCTTCCCAACTGTATTCCATCATTTATGTCTATTACACCTGTAGGGTGAAATACTGCATAAAGATGAGCTGCTTGCATCTCTTCCCAGCTCTGTATTCCATGATGTCATATTGATAGCTTGAAATCTGCAATGGTAGTATGTATATTATGGAAATCGGTAAATACACAAGTCATAGCTGGATTTGTTTTATTGACTGTCTGCATTAAGAAATTGACAAAGGCTGGACGAGATGACTCGTGCCAGTAATCCCAGCACTTTGGGAGTCCAAGGCAGGAGAATCACTTGAGCTCAGGAGTTCGAGACCTGCCTGGGTAACATACCGAAACCTTGTCTCTACTAAAAATTAAAAAAAAAAAAAAAGCCATGCTTAGAGATGCACACCTCTAGTCCCAGTTATTCAAGAGGTTGAGGCGAGAGGATTGCTCGAGCCTGAGAGAGGCTGCAGTGAGCTATGATTGTATCACTACACTCCAGCCTAGGCAACAGACCAAGACCCTTTCTAAAAAAGTAGAAGAAAAGGAAGAAATTGATGTAGAAAATGCCAGTAAAGCAGATTAAACTTAAAATTTGTTTGTGTCTGTTGCTCATTATTGTGAATAACACAAAACATTGTGAACATGTTCTAAACTATTGTCTAATTCAGCAAAGAAGTTGCATATGTCATTAATGAACAGATGAAATTATGACATACATCTTTGTTGTTTCACTTTATTCTTTTTTAATGAAAATGAAAATATCAGACATTCATATTGGACCTATACTCATTCATTAGTTGCAACCTTACATTCGTTTCTCATGAGTTTCCCAAAATCGCGAGCATTTTGTAAGATTCACCTGGCTCTATGAAATTACAAAAAAAAAGGGTATTGTGTTTTTATTACAGTTTCATTCTCAAAATTGTTAGACAGTACTTTTCTTGAATTCTAAATTATGAGATATACATTCTGTATGTCAGCAAAATTTATAATAAACACATACACATCAACACACACACACACACACACACACACACACACACACACACACTCACTCACTCACGGAGCTGATTGTTAAACATTTATTAGCATACATCTAGCGCAGAGCAGGCATTCATTAAATACTGCTTTCCCCTTTTCTCCCATTTGAACTTTTCAAACATAATCAAAATGTCTGCCATATTTAATGTAATCAGTGTTGGTGAAAGAAGACCAACATTTTTCTTCAAATGTTGTATCCTTTAATATTATCACTTTCACCAGTAGTGAAAACATGCCTTAGTTAAAAGGGCAACTGAAGGGATGGGGGAATATGGGTTTCTTTTGAATTCAGTATGCTGGGAGCTTTCAGATCTCCAAATACCAATACTTCATTACATTTCAAAGATGGATAGTAGAAGCTTGAATAATATAATGTTTATCGAATATTGAAAACTCTGAATCAATCGTAACACTTGTCAGTATTTTCTTGAAAATGTTTTTTAAGAAATGGAAGGAATTTAATTTTTCGTTTTAATTTTGGAACGTTTTATTCTTTTTTGTCCTTTTCCTCCTTTCTCAGGTTAATAAGGAAATGTTTTTATAAGAAGCACTGCAGCATTGGATACAGTCACAGGCCCATTTTCTTTTTCAGTCACACCAAGAGATGTTATGGATTCTTTGACAGTGTTACATTTGCCATCATTCTGCTAGTTTTTCTGCTGTTTTTCTTGCCATTTTAAATATGTGATAAAACGTTTTCTAAGGCTCCTGTTTGTCAGGTTTGGTTTTGTTTTCCTTACACATTCAGAGTTTACCATAGGAGTCTTCTCACTTCCTCTTTCATCGTGTAGTCTAAAGAAAAGAAAGAGCAGCTTTATTTCTGTAGTGCACAGCTGATTTCTTTCCAGCTCCCGAAGAAGAACTAATTGCTGATCATTGAGGAAATGGAACATGGCAGTCCCTTTCCATGTGGCTTTCATATATTACTAATTAGGGATAAGTGAACCTTTACACGTTTTTGGTCCTGTTTATTTCCAAAAGAATAGCATGGAGTAATAGTGTTTCCCCTAATATGTTTGAAAATATGTTAAGGAAGAATTGAATTATTGTGACACCTTTGTAGAAAATCAGTTGACCATGCATATGCAGGTCTGTTCTCGGCTCTCTGTCTTATTCCGTAGGGTTTATGTTTATGCTGGTGCAACACTTGTCTTCAGTAGTGTAGCTTTATAGTAAGTCTTGAAATCAGACAGTATAAATTTATTTTTTTCATTCTCAAAATTGTTAGACAGTACTTTTCTTGAATTACCATATAAGTTTTTAAATCTACTTGTCAATTTTTGCAAAACAACCTACTAGGATTTTGACAGGAATTGCATTGAATCTATAGATTATATTGTAGGAATTGACATATTAACATTGTTAGTATTCAGCAATTCTAGTTCACGAACTAGATATACTTCTCTATTTATTTAGGTCTTCTGTATTTGTCTTAGCAGCATTTTTAGTTTTCAATATAGTTCTAGTTTTCCACATTTCCATATACCGATCTTACACATATTCTGCTAAATTTATCCCTATTTCATATATCAATGCTGTCATAAATGGTAATGGCTTTAAATTTCATTTTACAAAAAGTTATTGCTAGTTTATAGAGATACAGTTAGGTGAATTTTGGATATTGTCTTTAACCTAAAACCTAGTTAAATTCTCTTACTCTAGAAGTGCTTTTATAGGTTTCTGATAATTTTTTACATATGTGTTATATTATCTAGGAATAAACAGTTTTATAGTTTTCCTTTCCTATCAATATGCCTTATATTTTTTATACTTTTCAACTCATAAGCTACAAGGCATTTTATTTATGTATCTTTTGTCTAATCATTAGTAACTTTAATTTGAAATCATCATGACCAGATTTTCTTGCCTAATAGAGGAATTCTTTGTTACAGTTTTTCTAATAAAGCCAGTTATTCAAACATGCTTGTTATATCAGTACCTAATAAATAATAGTTGGAATGAATTGATTAGAAAACATGAGTTTCTGATTTTTATAGAAAATCGAAGTCTCTTTCAAGCTTCTTTGAAGTCATGTCTTTTATCTGCTACTGTTGAAAAAGTTAAGACAAATATTTTAGCAAGATATCTTACAGGAAACACATTTGGTGAGCATGAACATTGATTTATAAATAATTTCACAATAAAAGGGAAGTCAAGCCTGATAGCATTCAAAACTTTTGTTTCTTCTTCCATACGTGTCATAGTGCATGACTAGAAAATCAAATAGAGGTCACTGCCTCAAGTAGAGTAATTTAAATGAATCGATATTTTAATTTGCAGTGGTAGAACCTCTCCTGTCAGGTAGAAAGAGCAGATGGCAATGATCATTGAAATCTCACAAGCTTGTCTATAATTTTAAGTTTGTAAGGGGTAGTGAGCTCATTTTTCACAGACTATTGAAAGTTGTTTCTGTCAAGGAGAAGGGAAGAGTTAATGTCTAAGGGAATAAACGTGTCGCCTGTGCGTCTGCAGATAGGAGCTTGGAACCTTATAATACAAAAAGTAACCACATAATGCTAGTATCATCATGACACTCAGCAATGGAAGCAGTGCTCATGTGAAAGGAGATAGTCTGAGTGACAGTGTGACTGGAGCTAAGTAAAAGTTGAATATTTATGCCTGAATTAACGCTTGCTTGCAGGCTCGAATGCTAACCATGGCTGTCAGAAGATGCAATGGGGTGGGAAAGGAATGTTGGTTTAAAAACAAGAAATAAAGGATAGTTAGTGAACTAGAAAACGACATTTTAAAAAAGATTATTTATTCTTTTTTTGATATTACATGGTTAAATTAGTTGGTTTTCTGGTATAATTTTAGTGTGATATTAAAATTATGCATATGAAAATGTGGATATGGAAGTTTACCATAAAACTAGACAGTATTGGTATCTCCCTGTTTTTATCCATATATTTTCTGAGAGCTTTAGCAATAGCAACTTTTTACCAAAAGTCTCAGCTTTTATGTTTGATTTTCAGCATATGAAACTTCACTGATTTTTATTTTCTATATATAAGTCTCCCTACCATGTTTCTTTGCAGACTTTAGGGATTTTTCCTTTGTTCTTCAGTGGCCATACATCTTGTTTGGGGTGAAGGGGCTTGATGAACTATAATTTTAACTAAGGATTAATATGTTTTAATTTAATAAATCCCAGAGGAAGAATGTTCTTCCATAGGCTGTACCTCTTGAATGTTTTGGTTGTACAGTAAAATTGGACATTTGGTTATTTTTAGAAATCTTCCAAATCACAGATCTTCCGGCCTGTCACTTGTGACTTACACTCTTTAAAACTACTCAAAAATAAAAAAGTACAAAAAAAAAAGGTCAAGTTTTTGATAATGATTTTAGATAATAGAGCTTAAAAATAATTCTGTAATTTCATATGGAAACAAGCCTTAGAAGTTGCTAGAAGTATTGTGTGTTACAGAAGTACCAAGCAGTTAAGAGTTACTCTTAATAATTTAAAAAATAAAAGCAGAAGATAGTGTAGCCATACATCACATGGAAAGAACACTGTGTTAGCAGCACAATCTGAGTTTGAATTCTGATTCTGCCCCTTAGTCAACTGTTGGCAATCACTTGAAGCCAACTTTGCTTACTACAAATTGATACTTGCAGTACTCACATTTCAAGATTGTTGTGTGCAAGTTCCTAGCAAAGGACCTCGCATATCTTAGAGATTCAACAAATAATAAAGTAGAACAATTGAAAAGTACTTGTTAAGGCGGTCATCTTTAAAGAGGCACTGTGGACCCGGCATGGTGGCTCACATCTGTTATCCCAGCAGTTTGTGGGGCCAAGGCTGGCAAATCGCTTGAGCTCAGAAGTTCAAGACCAGCCTGTGCAACGTGATAAGCCCCATCTTAACAAAAATAGCTGGGCGTGGTGGTGCACCTATAGTCCCAGCTACTCGGGAAGCTAAAGTGAGAAGATGACTTGAGCCCAGGAGGTGGAGGTTGCAGTGAGCCGAGATTGTCCCCTGTATTCCAGCTTGAGCAACACAGTCAGACCCTGTCTTAAAAAAAAAAAAAGCAAAGCACTGCTGAAAATGTTAAAACTATCACTACAGTTGCATTACTAATAATTAAGCTGAGAGGAAGACTAATTTTCTCTTGTTTTTGGTAGTTTTATAGTACTCATTTCATTCACTTCATTATATGACATATTACTATCAATTTGATATATATCTGTATAGTCAATAACAGTCAATATATATTGTATGTTGGCTGAGAGAAGGAAAAATCTTCTACTTACAGGCCAAGCGCTCTGCTAAACATATATTTGTACGTGTGGTTGACACATTGTTGACTGTGTGTTTAAATTGCACGTGTACTTTATGTTCACAACTGCTGTTCTGATAGTTCTTTTGTAGGACTGTTTCCCACCACTCAAACCTGTCTGTCCTGAACCATGTGAGGCTCTCTTTGGAGCCTTTGTATTTTCTGTACTCTCCGCTCTCAGGTTTTGCTGACTCCTGTCTTACAGCTCTCAGCTCAGATACCGTAACCTTCAAGTTTTTCTTTGACGACCAGTTCTAAAGTCACTCTCCTGACAGTCATTTGACGATCGTATCACCGAGTTACGTTTTTTTCATCGCCATTATGACGGTTTGAAAGTGTCTCAATTTATTTAATTACGTTAATTCTGATAGAATGTGAGTTTCCTGAAAGCAAGGTCCTAGTATGTCTTATACTAGTATCTATTCTGGCTACTTGGTTTTTTCTCTTTGTCTGATTTATTTGTTGTATTCCTTGTAATTCGTGGGTATATGAGAGCTCACTATACTCTCCCCTCTAGTTCTGTGTATCTGTGAAATTTTCTACAATAAAAAGGTTTTTAATAAAGGATGAAATGGATTTATAGTATAGAAAAATATTTAATACAGAATGGTATGAAACCCAAGCGTGTCCTGTACTCTTCTTTCTTGTTTGTTTGTGGGTTTTTTTTTTTTTTTGGTTTTTGTTTTATTTTATTTTTTCAAGACAGGATCTCCCTATGTCACCCTGGCTGGAGTATACTGGTACAATCTTGACTCACCACATCCTTGACCTCCTGCCTGTGTCTCCTGAGTAGCTGCGAGTGTAGGTGCGCATCACCACAACCAGGTGCTTTTTGTATTTTTTGTGGAGATGGGGTTTCACCAAGCTGCCCAGGTTGGTTTGAGCTCCTGGGCTCAAGCGATCTGCCTGCCTCAGCCTTTCAAAGTACTGGGATTACAGGTATGAGCCGTCATGCCTGGCCTCCTTTCTTGTATTTAAAAGTATCTGTTGAGAATACGTTTTCTTCTTTCTCAAAAAACTTCATGTCTTCCTTTCTTTAAAAAGTCTTTTGTCCTCCTTACTCCCCTCTGATGATTCAGTACAAAAGCCCAGCACATGGTGTTAATTAAGTCTGAATGGGATGAGGATAGTGTCTGCATGAGTGGGGGTGGGTCACTGCAGCCATGGGATGTTACACACAGAATTGATTGGAGAAGGAAATATGTTCAAAGTAATTGGAACCAGGTTTCTAACTTTTAGAGAAGGAAGTTACCAATATGGAGGAGAAAACTTAATGAACCGCAGTGGTGTTAGATTGACCCAGAGATATTACTATAAACTCTTGGTTTTCAACATATATCAATATGTATATCATGTGTCTGTGTATAAACATGCGTAGCTCTGTCCTCTGAGAGGGCCTGGGAATCAGCATCCAAATAACAATGAGTACACTCAGTGTCCACTTGTTGGTTTCTAAATATGATTAGTTCTGATATAACATTTGTTTTGAAACATGAGTTCATTTCAGTGCAGTTAATATGTTAAGAAACAGGTGAAATACAATGTAAAATTTACATTTTTTATGCATAATTTAGTGTTTGAGAAACACTAGGTGAACTCAGAGTTCTGTATATAGCTGAATCAAGCTGTGTAGAAATACACAGAATGCACACGTGCACACCTCAGTTACTGCTTGTGTCAGGTGTCATACTCATTTACAACTGGTGTAAGCGTCCCCTGATTTCATTAGCCCTCTGCACTTCTTCACAATAATAATAAACTACCACCCTTCTGACACCCACTTCTGCAGGTGAACTTCAGGTCTTTTTCAAAGGTAGAATGCCATGCTTATTGTGGTATTTATGTATTTCTTAACCTTTAACATGTATAAAACTGTGATACCAGTTTTACTAGGTTTCTATTTTTTTTTATGTGCCCTGATGAAGGTTTTTAGTTTTTTGCTTCTAACCCCACCTTTCTCATAAGCCCTGTAGTTTTATTGAATGACTTTGCATAGTTAGTGATCTTTAGGAACATGTATGTCACCTTGTAGATCTTACTGAACCTCTCTTCATTAAACAAGTCGGAGCTCCTCGAAGAAGTTACTCAGGAGCTCCTCCTGATTCCAGGGATGGGAAAAGGTCAGAGTACCTCCTCACAAAATGCTTATTAATTACAAGAGGAAAACAAATTAATTTACAATGGAGATGCCTCCCACTTAAGTCATCACCTTAATCAAGAAGTCACAGTCACCGTGAATCAGACAAGTCTGCCATATGCCATCTGATTAAATTCAGGGAGAAGAACAGAGCATCACTTTTGTGAGATTCCTGCTAAAGATGTATCACTTAAATCCAATCATGAGGAAGTATCAGACAAACCTGAATGGAGGGGCATTTTACAAAATAACTGCTTTGCAGTCTTCTAAAGTATAAAGGTTAAAAAATTAAGGAAAGATTGAAGCTGTGTTTCAGATTGCCACACTTCTCATTTTCTGGGTTTTAAAATTATAGCCATCCCAGAGGATGTGAAGTGATACCTCATTGCAGTTTCGATTTGCATTTATCTTCTGGGTAATGATGCTGAGCATATTTTCATGTGCTTATTAGCCATTTTATATCTTGGGGATAAGTCTGTTCACATCCTCTGCGCATTTTAAAATTGTGTGGTCTTTTTATTACTGAGTTATAAGGGTTCTTTATAAGTACAAGACCTTTGTCACTTGGATTGGCAAATATTTTCTCCCTTTCTGTGTTTATCTTTTCATGTTGTTGATGGTGTCTTTTGAATCATTAAAGTTAGAAATTTCGATGAAATCTAACTTATCTCATTTTTCTTTCATTCTTTTCACTTTCAGTATCATATGTAGGAAGACTCTGTCTTATCCTCAGTCATGAAAATTTTCCTGTTTTTAATTTCTAAGAGCAATGTAATGATAGCATTGTGAATGATACTTAGTAATAAAAACAGGATACTGGAAAAAGAGGAAGGTCTTTGCTCCATTTTGAGTTAATTTTTGCATAGGATAGAAAGACTCTCCCTTCATTCTTTTGCATGTGGATAGTCAGTTTTCCCACCACCATTTGTTGAAAAGACTGTTCTTTCTCACATTGAATTATCTTGGCACCTTTGTTGAAAATCAGTTGAACACAAGTGTGAGAGTTTATTTCTGGACTCTCAATTCTTTTCCATTGACCTGTGTTTATTCTTACATCAATATTGTGCTATCGTGATATTATAGCTTTATGGTAAGTTTTTAAATCCGGAAGTATTAATTCATCAACTTTACTCTTCTTTTTCAAAATGATTTTGACTATTCTGGGTTCCTTGTATTTCCATATGTATTTTAGCATCAGCTAAAATTTACTCCGTCTTTCAAAGCAAGGGTAACATTTCAACAATAAGTAGGAAAGTATGTTTTTCAAAGTGTACTAATGGAGGTAGCACTTTGGAAATGGGATTTTGTTGCTGTTGCTGCTCCTGAAAAATACATACATAAATCCTTCTGCATGTGTGGTAAAAACATTGGAAACAATTTTTTAGATTTTAAAAGATTTCACAAGTGAAGAATGTCAATGGGTTTTTAATACATCTGAAAAAACTAAAGATGCAGCTAATCCTATTGGTTTGAAACCAATAAGATTAAGTTTGATAGCAACTGATGGCTATCAAAAAAGATGGAAATTTACTAGGCTGTTTTTTTAAAAGAAATAGGATCTTGCTCTTTGTCCCGTGGCCCACTCATGGCTCACTGCATCACTACAGCCTCAAACTCCTGGGTTCAAGAGAGCCTTCTCCCTCAGCATTTTGAGTAACCAAGACTGCAGGTGCACCCCACCATGCCTGGATAATTTTTACAAGTTTTTTTTGTAGAGATAGAATCTTGCTATGTTGCCCAGGCTGGTCTCAAACTTCTGGCCTCAAGCGATCCTCCTGCCTCCCAAAGCACTGGGATTGCAGGTGTCAGTCACCACACCTGGCCTCACTATCGTTTTGCTTATTCTCTGTTCTGTGGTATAAAGATATTGTTGAAAGTGTAAAAAAAAAAAAAAGGCCTGTAGATACCCCTAACCCTATAGGTAATAGCAATAAAAAAAAGACAAATCCTTTATGTTGCTCTGTAGTACAGAAAGCCTAGCTACTGGAG